>CM077220.1:30234570-30507070 GCA_039654775.1 Spinibarbus caldwelli | reverse complement strand
AATTGGTTTATTATATATAGCAGTCATGTCTCTTCAGAAGACTTGGATTAAACTGATTGATTCACATGGATTACATTTACATTAACTTTTTGAAGGTGAGTAAATGATGACAAAATTGTAATTTTTGGGTGAACCATCTTTATAAACAATATTCAGCAATGCCTAAAGTCTTGTGTATTCAAAGATAAAACTGGTAATCTGTTTATTTCTCTATAGTTGGAAGGGAATGGTGGCCTATGGGGTTGTTATGGTTACGATTGGTGCTTTCATCTTTGGCCAGACGACCACAAATGCCATCTACCAAGATATCATCAATCATCCCAGCAGCCCATAGGAGGGTTGTTGTGACCTCATGAATATTAGACTATGAACCAATGAAGACTAATTAAAAACAAGGGAATAAAGCCTGTCCAAATCATGTCTACCACTGACCTTTATCACGTCTTCAGGAGACTGTTTGAAATTTCTCATATTGTAAAGCGCAGCAGTCCCACAGAAGTCTGTACCTTTTGATGTAGTGGATCATCCACCTGCATGCAGCATCAAACTCTCTGCTCTGGCTGTTTGTGAATGGAGGACCCCTGTGAAGAACACTATACTTCACTATTTTCTGAATGGATGTGGACATTGTTTAAATCCTCCAGTGTTAGATCTTCCAAATATAGCCTTTCTTTTGAAATGTAATTTTTTTTTTTTTTTGTCCGTTCTCTTTTTTAATTTTTATATATTTTTTTAAGAAACTGATTTTACGAAGGCCTTATATACTTGACATTGCAAATGTGGTCAGTGTGCATGTTTACCCTTAGAATCTTATTGCAAACTTTTTTCTTGATGACTTGCACTGCCAAACATGTAATTCTACAGTTCCATAAGATCTGAGAAGACTAATTTTGTGTGTGTGTGTGTGTGTGTACACAACTTTAGATCAGAAGTGACAATTATTTAAACTATTTCAGAAAATACTTGATGAATTGTTTTTATTTTCATTTAATACATTGTTTTAGCCACATCTGAATGTGTTTTTCATGAAATTGTTGCTTAGGCCAATGGTGCAATAATCTCTGATTTTATTAGTTCACTTATACTTGAGTGAGTATAATTAAGACTAGATGGTTAACTGAAAACTCAAGAATTATTTTGTGTTTATTTTGTTTTAAGAGAGAAATTCTGATACTGAAGTGTGAGAATGAGAATTTATAGGTTCCATTAAACTACTCTCCTAACAGTTTAATTGTGCAAGTCACAATTGTGGTGTGCTGGTGACCCCTTTTGTACCACATGCTCTAATTCTCAATAATGCCTACATATGAAAATTCCTCATGGATTTAATCAGTAACACTAGATGCATGTTTGCTTTTCCACAGTCATGTATTATTGTATGTTTTACTGTTTCAGTGCAATCACTAAAGGGATGTTCCATGATAAATCAGCAAACTGCTTTTGTGCTCCATTGTGATCCTTTTTTGTTCTTCAACTGCAAGATGCAGTTAAACTCTCATGTATGCAATGTAAAAAGTACAATAAATAAATAAATAAATAAATACACAGAAAAAGTAAATGGTTGGCCACATAATGAAGGATAAGTTTAAAGTAGTAACATTAAGTACACCTAAAGACTCATGCATGTCATTTGGGGTAGAGGCATGATGGGTTTATCCAAATATCTTCTGCAGCACTTCTTGAGGATGAATTAGATTTACTGTGTTTTACTGATGACTTTATGATGAACAGAATTCATCCAACTACCAAGCTGTAAAAATTTCCAAGTCTGAAAGACTTTTTTGGTGTAAGTATCCTATCCAATCATGCTTGGTCAGTTTGGATGTCTGAATTATAAATATTGTTCTTCTTGTTCAACTATACAAAATTGTATTGAAAAAGCAATTTAAACATTGCTGTTGACAAAAAAATTGTACTGCACTTTATTAACAAATGATTTCTTTGGAAATGCATTGGAATTTGAAAGAAAGGTCTATTAAAAAAACATTTCAGGTTTTATTTAATTAAAACAGTAAACCTTTGATAAAAATATAAGTAAAAACGTGCTGTGTATGAAGAAGCCATCATGCATATTGATACCTGTCCCTTTTCATTTGCATGTTTTGGATAAATGCAATAACATATCTGCAATTAAAGTACTGTTTTAAGCTATGAGTACATCAATCAATATTATTCTATAACAAATAGCAAATATGTTCAGAAAATATGTGGAATTTTAAAATGTGTGTTTAACATCTGTAAAAGAGGTCTGGTTTATTTTTCTGCATAAATCTTTTTAAAATTTCTGGTTTTGTTAATGAGGGTTAGATATTGCAGTCTGTCTGCTCTTTCGAGCATTTGTTAAATAAAATATCGTTATTTAAAAAAAAAAAAAAAAAAAATTATATTTCATACATAGGCCTACATTGCATAAAATTGCTCTTCTGTATTTTTTCTACCTAGCTGATCCAGCAAAGTCATGTGAATGAATCTGCTATGTTATTTGCTATGATGATCCTTAATCTGATTATAATATTAATCATCTGAAGGAAAAGCAGAACAAGAAGGTGACAGCTCACACACATTTACACAGGGATACAGCTTGAGAGAGTCTGGTTGTGGGCGGAGTCTAGTTTGTCAGCATCACCTGACGGCTGTTGAAGTCATATGACAGTCAGAGAAAGGCAAACCCAAAACGCAGGTTCGCAGGAGTCTTTAAGGCTTGTGTACAGGACCGTGTCCATCAGGCTGTGTGAAATGTTTTCTCTGCGTGTCTTCTTCTGTCTTCTGTCCGTGTCTGTGCATGTCGCGAGCGGTATGTATGATCCAGATGAGGTGCTGGATCTGCCGGGCATGTCTTTCAAACCCAATTACCGCCAGTGGTCAGGGTATCTAAAGGCCAGTTCTGGCAAGTTTTTGCATTATTGGTGAGTTTTATTAGTCTTTTGTCTTAAAGTCATCAGCATGAGAATATGCAGCATGTTTTGTTTGTGAGGAGGATAACGTTACTATTTTTAGGCGAATGGCGTTTCCGCATTCACGTTTTAAATCCAACATGCGACATTTTAATCTTTATTTTTAATATTTAAAGTTTTTAAAATATTCTTTTTTAGATGTTTTTTTTTTATTTTTTTTTATTTTTTTATTTTGGCGATGTCATAGTCTTTTGAGGTACTGTGATGACACTGTAGTGTATATTATTCATATACCAAAGTATGGTTCCTGTCTAGAAAAGCATTGTATTAGGTTTAATGTGTAATGGTTAAACTCTATAGCCCGGTTTCACAGACAGGGCTTAGACTAAACCAGGATTAGGCCGTAGTTCAATTAGGACATTTAAGTAATTTTTATAAACATGCTTAGAAAAAAATAATAATAAAAACATTACTGGGGTGCATCTTGAGAGAAAAAAAAGGCATTGATATATTTTAAGATCAGTCGCTGCAAGTTGCTTTCATTTGAAACAGCTAAGACTTACATTTTAGTCTAAGACTAGGCTTAAGCCTTGTCTGTGAAACCGGGGGTATATATATTTTAGTTTTTGGTACTGAATTGTTATTGTGAGGTAAATATACCTTCCTCTCCTTTGAATGTAGTATAGTTTGAGTGTCTTCAGTAACACATTATAATTGTTTTGTGTATTCATTATTGCATTAAAGAGAGTGTGTATGTTACAGGTTTGTGACGTCTCAGAGGGACCCGCTCAAGGACCCAGTCGTGCTGTGGCTGAACGGAGGGCCAGGCTGCAGCTCTTTGGATGGGTTTCTATCAGAGAATGGCCCCTTTCATGTATGTTGATAGTTGTCTCTCTTTTTTTTTAAAGGAATAACAAGTATTTACAATGCATCGCTGGTTTAATCTTAAAGAGCCAAGAACAAAAGAGATTAGCGAGTGAAAAACATTCATGTAATTTCAGTCACTGAAGTTCTAAATTGCTTTTTGCATACAACACAAAACCATAAATATCTCAATAAACATTGTGTTTGATCTGTGTGTTCTTAGGTCAATGATAATGGAGCCACACTTTATGAGAACGAATTCAGCTGGAATAAAATCGCCAATGTTCTTTATCTTGAGTCGCCTGCTGGAGTGGGTTATTCCTACTCAGATGACCAAAAATATCAAACAGATGATGATGAGGTAAGTGTCTAAACATTCATAGACTATAAAGACAGACTTTTTAAAGCCTTAATGCGTATTTTTCTTTAGGTGGCAAATAACAACTACCTGGCTTTGCAAAGTTTTTTCATCAAGTTCCCAAATTTCACCCAGAATGAGTTTTTCATTTTTGGTGAGAGTTATGGAGGCATCTACGCACCCACACTCAGTCTGAGAGTTGCCACTGGAGGTCAGCTTAAAGTGAACTTTAAGGTAGGTTTGTTATGCTTATTTCATTTTTAAAATGTCATTAATTAAAATGTAGTTTATAAAATGTAACTTATGTTGTGTACTTGTTTACTAATATTTGAAGATCTGTTATATCTATTATATGGTTTTTCATTTTTATCATTTATTTGGTTTCTTTTGCAGGGCTTTGCTGTGGGAAATGGCATTAGTAGCTTTGCACTAAATGACCAATCACTAATCTACTTTGGCAACTATCATGGCCTGTTTGGAGAACAGTAAGCTCATGTTTATTGCAATACTAATAATGAATATTTTGATAAATGTGTTTTTTTTTTTTAAACACTATTTTGCTTGTAGGCTATGGAAGGATCTGAATGACAACTGCTGTCAAAATGGAGTCTGTAATTTCTACAACAATTCTAAAGGGTCCTGCTCGGATATGGTAACGTGAATGCATCCACACATGCTCACAACTCTTGTACAGCCTTGCCATTATTTAAGATGACTAGTCTTCTGTCTATTGCAGGTGTCACATGCATTTAATATAGTCTATAACTCTGGGTTGAATACATACGCGCTGTATCTTGACTGTGCTGGTGGCGTCACATCTCAGAGAGCCATGATGCATCTTTTCAGAAACTTCAGGAAGCATTGGGAAGCTAATAAGGTGAGTCTTGTTTGATCTAATCATGCAGTCTTCCAATGCACTTTAATAAACTAGATAGAACAAAGGAGAAACTTGCTTTCTTTTGATTTAGTTAGTAGGAAGTACTCCAAATGTTCAGGGAGTGCCTCCATGCATCAACAGTACTGCTCAGATGAACTGGCTTAACCGAGGAGATGTGAGGAAGGCGCTGCACATTCCTGATGTACTACCACCATGGGACATCTGCAGGTAAACAGACGCCTATCCTCACTTACGGTTTCAGTGTGTGTGTGCGTACATGAGCGCATGTGTGCAGCTCTAACTGAGTTCTTCCGTTTTATGCAGCGACGCTGTGGGAAGACAGTATCACACCATTTACGAAACTGTGAAGGATGTCTATGAGAAGCTGCTGGCTTTGGGTCTGAGAGCTTTGGTCTATAATGGAGACACTGATATGGCTTGTAACTTCCTTGGGGACCAGTGGTTTGTTGAGCAGCTTGGACAGAAGGTAAAATCTACTGTATGTTCTGTGAGATGTGATGTTCTGCAGAATTATAGCACCTTCTAAGTTTAATGTTGGGTTTTTCTTCTTCAAGGCGAGCACACAATACCAACCCTGGATTTATGATAAACAGATTGCTGGATTCTACCAGCAATTTGGTAACATCACTTTCCTCACAGTCAAGGTAAGTTTCAGGCATCCATGTAGCTTGTCTCGTCTTTTCCAAGGTGTAGTTATACTTTTCTTAATTGCAGCTTCCATAAGATCCATTAAAGTGCAGCTGCTGTTTGTGAAAGCTTACATGTACAAATATTGCATGACATACAGCTCTGTTCTTCCAGGGTGCAGGTCACATGGTTCCTCAGTGGGCTCCTGGTCCATCTCTCCAGATGCTACAGAGTTTCCTGTCCAATAAGCCTTACTGAACTTGACCATGCCCTGTCTTAAATCACCAAACCTACATTTGTTAGAAGTGGTCTGGAAAGGATTTTAAGAAAGTGTGATTAAGGAAACTGTTGAAATGTGAACATGAAGTTGCACATTAATTTTCTCAGGGACCTTTGGGTGTACGTGTGTTCGCATATGTTTGGGAATTTTGATATTCTTTTTATTGTTTGAATCTTTTTAAATCAATTATTACTTGAACACTAGGGGTGGTTTTCATAGTCATGTTTATTATAACAAAACTACATAATCCCAATTATAGATACACTTTTTAAAACGGTATTAGTTAATATCACATGGTTTTGAAATGTGTATGTCCTTAAATCATGGGTTACTGTTATTGGTTCTGTTAATTGAATAAGAGGTGAGATGCTCATTTGTAAGAACTAAGGACAAATGTATTTATAGTCTTCATTTTCATCCTACCCTTGATACACTCAACACTGAAACAAAGTTATACTATTCTTAATTACCTTGATCTATGGTTATAATTTGTTTACACTCCTATCTGATTGTCAAATCGTCTAATAAGGATTAAATGGATGAGCATGTAACACTCCATTTGACAAAGTCCTTCAGGTATGTGGAAATTCAACCCAAGAAAACTAGGATTTTAAAGTCATTCACATGGAATCAATATAAACCAAGAAATAAAAGGTTGTTTTGAGAGTACTTAGACTGTGTGTATATCTGCATTCATTAAACTTATGATTTGACTAATGATATCTACAAGTATTGACATGAGAAATGAAAATGAACTGATTTGAGACATTTCCTTGTTGTGTGTAAAACCTAAATGAGGATAAGGACATGCAGTAAAATGTGTGGTAGAGTATAAATAAGAGAGGAAATAGAAATTATGGAGATCAAAGGTGATGGACAGTTGAATGGCAGTAACATCTGTAATCGGTTTAAGATGTACAGTAGGTGGGCGGTATGTGACACTTTCACGTGGTCGTATCTACCAGAGGAAGAAGAAAAGGCGTGAAGTCAGCATTTACTCGAGCGTGGTTGACACGTGGTGAAATAGCGAAAGAAGATGATAATTATCAGGTAACGCAAATGTTATTGTCGGTTTAGTCAAAGAGTCAATTTTGCACTGCATGTTTTTAGTGATAGAGTGTATCGAGTGTTAAAAAAAAGTTATTTCTTGTGTTGAACTGCACCGTGTTTTAAGTTTCCGTGTCTGTGACTCGGAGCTACGCTGTATCTCTTTCTCTGTTTGGGCTTTATCTTACTGCTGGTTCTGCCCTCATGAAAGGAGAAACAAAATATCGTCTGTTGTTAATATAAGCTTGGCGTATAAGCTTCTATGTTGCTCAGATTTCAAAACTTTCACTGTTTCTTTGTTTAACAGCAGCTGGAAGGACACATGAATGTAAAAGAAGAGGAATCGTGCCTTTGGATGATTTGTGTAAAAAGATATATTTTTGTTTAATTTTTTAAAAATATATATATTTTGTTTTTACTATATAATTCACGTTAATTCATAGCCGGTACAATCAGTTCTTTTGTAGTCATACCATACATATTCCGTATGCTGAGTTTTCTAGCAGCTTGCAATATGATTGTAAGTGGTATTAAATTATATTTGTATTAAAATGGTTTAAAAAATTAAAAATGATTATTTAAAACACTACCAGTGGACATCTCATGATTGCATAATAGTTCTGCTGAACAGTTGTAAATAATTGTTAAAAGAGGCTAAATGCAATAAAGCTTCCAGTTGCTGTGATCAAAGTTTCAACATTAACATGAATACAAAGAGACTGAGGCTAGTTGGCACAAGAGCTACAATCTCAGTAATTAAATTTCCTGGCAGTGATTTTGGTTTAAACAGTTAAAGTTACAATTTATTTTGCTGTAGATGTTGAGTAAATACACAATAAAACCCCATTGAGTTTAACGTATTAGGACAGAGGTATTTGTTTATAATTGTCTGTGCATGTTTTCACTTGTGCATTACAGGTTGTAATTTCATACAACTTAATTTACTTGCATATTTAATGTCTTGTGCGTCATAATTGTTTCACTTTTGCAGAAAAGCTAACTAGTATCTGTTTAATAGCAGATGCCATTGTCATGGTTTACCCCGCGTGACGTAGAGTGACATCATAACCCACTGTTGGGGCATGTTGTCACTGAAGGGCAACATATGTTCAGTAAACAGATTTACAAGTCTCCCTAGGTGTACGTAGTTGAACAGTCAGACAGTAAGGTTTCACTGACTGTGTCTCACCATATATAAAATCTGGTTCTCCTGCATCCTCTGGCCAGACCAGACGAAATCGTCGCAGCACCGTGACCAGGATGAAGAAGAGCTCCATGCGAGCTAGATTTTCTCCTAAACACACACGAGATCCTAGAAAATAAACTGAAAGTACATTATACAAACACACTATTTGTTCTCATTCTACCACACAGATGCGCTTACTATTGATTTTATTTATGTATTGTTATAGTGATACTAATGTCTCTATGTGTGAAATTAAATATGTGAAATTAAACCGCCCAAGGACTGTCACCACTGACACTAGGCTAATTGAGTTGCTATTGTTCAGAACTGAGATCATGGCTGGAAAAATAAGCTTTCCATTCATGCATGATTTGTTAGGATTGGACAATATTTGGCCGAGATACAACTATTTGAAAATCTGGAAACATTGAGAAAATATTGAGAAAATCGCCTTTAAAGTTATCCACATGAAGTTCTTAGTAATGCATATTACTAATAAAAAACGAAGTTTTGATATATTTACAGTAGGAAATTTACAAAATATCTTCATGGAATATGATCTTTACTTAATATCCTAACGATTTTTGGTATAAAAGAAAAAGCGATAATTTTGACCCATACAATGTATTTTTGGCTATTGCTACAAATATCCCTGTGCAACTTAAGACTGGTTTTGTCGTCCAGGGTCATATATGTAGAACATACCTGCAGAGAAAGGCATGAATGCATCAGGCTTCACAAATTCCCCCTTATCATTCAATAAGTTTTGAGGGTTGAATTCATGGGGAAACTTCCACTGACTTTCCTCTCTGAGAACAGATGACAGATAGGGGATGATAATTGTCCCCTGGAAGAACAAATGTTTTGTTTTGTAAACAAAATTAGCACTCCTCCCTTGCTGTTTAGGGGTTGCAATAATAGTTTGGTAATGGATTGATTTGTTAAGATTAAATAATGGATAGTTGTTTTTAGTTCCTTGTTCTTTCATGTCATTTTTTATATTGTAACTCTACAACTGTGATACAAAGAAACTGCAGCTGCCATACAGTAATTATAGTAAATGTCACCTAAGGGATGTTGTAGCCCCGGAGCTGAGCGTTGGTTGTGGCAGTGTGAAACATACTAAGAGGAACAATGTCAGCAACACGCTGACCCTCATGAATCACTGCTTGAACATAAGGCATGGCGTTTCTGTCCTCAAATGTGACATGTTCACAATCACCAAGGACTTCATCAATCTCACGCTGACATTGTTCTGAAAATGTATAAAGAGATGTTAAAAGACACAAGTAGACATTGAAAGACTAATGCTATGAACAATGCACACAGAACCCAGATGCTTATTTTGCTGCACATTATTTATTAATGCATGACCCATTAAGAAATCCAAAACTCAACAAGGGAACATTTTGCTTTTTCATTTTTAGAAACATATATTTGCAATTTAAAAACAAACAAAACACATTACTCCACAGCTATAATTTTGGGAAAATGTTATTAAAATATTCAAATAATTCACAAATAATCTTTAGCCAAAAAAGGGAACATGGGTTTAATACATGGCAGTTCATCATCATGCATAATAAAAACTTGGCAAAAAAAAAAGAAAAGTCCCCTTTTCAAGATACTGTATTTTAAAAGTAACTTCAAATACGCAAAATCGAAATAAGCATTACAGATCTCGAAAACAATGTTTTTCTTGCATGTTCAATGAATCGTAAACGTTATTTCACATGCACCTGTGGGACAGGCCTTAAGAAACTAACAGTCCAAGCGGTAGGCAATTAAGATCACAGTTATAATAACTTAGGCTAGTAAAGAGACCTTTCTGTTGACTCTGAAAAACACCAGAAGAAAGATGCCTATAGGGTGCCATAGTTGTGCTACAAGGAGGCATGAGAACTGCAGATGTGGCCAGTGGCCACAGCAATAAACTGAAATATCCATACAAGACGCCAAAAACAGTGCTACAGGGAGACAGCTGACAGTCCTTGCAGTGGCAAACCACGTGTAACCATGTGTCCCCCCCAGAAATGTTCGGAAATGTGCACATGCCATTGTGGGAGGGTGGAGTAAGATCTCACAGCAAGAACGGGCAAATCTGGTGCAATCCATGAGGATGAGATGCTCTGTAGTACTTTAAGCAGCTGATGGACACACAGAATACTGACTGCTACTTTTAATATCGACCCGCTCTTTGTTCCAGAAACTGAATAATGTTTACTCATTATTACATTTCTGTTTGTAAAATGCTGGAAATAAAAGCACTTTTTGCATGTAAATAATTTACTTTGACACAAAAAAAGTTTTTCATATAAAATCTCTTAATAAGAGGGAGGAAGATAAAGGGGGTCGACACATCTTACCTATACCCCTTACTCTGTGTATGCGTGTGGGTCATCAAATAGAGTGTTAAAGTTCGGAGTGTGTTAGAGGTTGTTTCAGTTCCAGCCGCAAACAGGTCAAACAGCAAAGTGACCATCTGTGAGTCGTCAAATATGGTGCCATGATCTGCTCTCTGAAAACAAAATGATCCACTAACAAATCATTGTAAATCAACTAATCAACAAAATACTCAACTCACTTGTGCTGATAAATTCAATAAAAAATATATAACACAAACAAACACTTATGGGTATATCTTACTTTCTACATCTCCTCCAGGTAACAGTCAATCAGGTCTCTGGGCTCTCCAGTAACACGTGACTTCTTGTGCTCATCCACAACTTTAAGAATGTGATTTTTTATTCCCCCAAAATACTGAAAAGCCTTACAAACTGGCAGTGGCAAAACCCTTAACATTGGGGCTTTTTAATAGAGCTGCAATTTAAAACAAAACATTAAAAAAGTCAAATCAAATGTCTGTCAACATTCTGTCCATTATATACTGTAAGTGTAAAGAAAAATGTAGAAATAGCAGTAGAGTACAAAAAGCATCTTGTTTACACAAAATGTAAATAGAAGTAATACAGTGGGCAGAGTTTGTGTAGATACCATTTAGCAACAAGGCTGGCTATTTGCATTCATTGTAAATAATCAGTGTCTAAACTTTTCATTGTATTTACCATTGCCCATTGTCCAGTGGCAATCTTAGTAAGTTTTTCGATGTTTGTGATCAATGTCTTGACTTTCCTGGCAGAGATAAAAGAGATGTGGGATCTCCCACTGAACATGGGATTCCATAAATGAACTGAATGTTAATATAAAGATTAAAGGTGTCACAGATGAGGAGATTGTACAGGTGCATCTCAATAAATTAGAATGCCGTGGAAAAGTTCATTTATTTCAGTAATTGGTGGGTTTTTGTTAAATGTGAGCCAAAATCATCACAATTAAAAGAACCAAAGACTTAAACTACTTCAGTCTGTGTGCATTGAATTTATTTAATACACGAGTTTCACAATTTGAGTTGAATTACTGAAATAAATGAACTTTTCCACGACATTCTAATTTATTGAGATGCACCAGTATATACCAGCAGATTCCTCTAAATGTGAGCAGATATATTTGATCTCTTCCAGAATCCTCTGCTCCATACTTCTATTTCCAAGGTCAAAGTTCCTCAGTGTGGTCAGAGCAAAGTGTCGATGTTCCTGCCAACTTTCTCCATAATTTGCCATGATCACCCCTAAATAAAGTAATCAGCTAGGAAGCCTTGAAGCCCAGCAGGGAGAGTTTCAATCAAAATTTTTGATATTCTCTGCAAGTGCAGTGCACTTGTCTGTGTTATATGAGTAGTATGCTGGCTGCATTTTGTTTAAACTGCATTACCTTTGCTATTTGTTACATGACTGACCATCATGTTGTCTGACCTGTCAACACCACTGCCGGCTGGCTACCAATAAAAATCGCATAGATTGACCCATAGCGCTGAGCAAACTGCACAAAAACATTCATGTTGAAGACCACAGACTCACAGCAGCATGTTTGTGCTGTCATACTGTATGAATGAAGTCTGATTTCCTTTCATCACTTGCTTCCAGTAACCCATTCAATGATTTCAGTGCAAGTTTCCTACATCTTATTGTGTATTTTTAATGCAGCAGTCTCTAGTGTGTGTTTGAGACTGATGTGCTTACCTTGTCAAAGTCCTTTATTGAGTTTGTGTGGTCCAGTTGAAGCAAATTTCCAAAAAAACGGAACAGGAGTGGGTCCAGGGGGGAAGTTTTTGGGCCGCCGAATTCTGAACCGCAAATACAGAAGAAAGGCTCCGAGACACAACAGCACCAGTGCAGTCCACATGGTTACTGATCTACTGGACGGCCTGCCTGAAACCTGCTATTTAATGCAGAACTGATATGACCTCTAACACTTATGCAATATATAGTGATGAACAAGTGTTTTCAATGTTTCATTGTGTTTTTTTCTTCGACCCGAGGGGCCTTCCTGTTGTACCCTAAAATACCTTTGGTATCTGTAAGGTAGTTTGGAGGAAAACTAAAAATACATTTAAGAACATTGTTCTCTAAACGTTGAATACTGTACAGACACATTTATTCAAAATGAAAATCTTTAAATTTGTCATTGCATTAGTCCTGTACTTACATTAAGTTAGCACGAGGTGGCGTCAAGTCCAATTTTTTATTATTATTATTATTATTTTTTTTTTTAGCATCTGACTGTGACACATTTCCCAAGCTTCTGTTAGGAAATAGCCCAAAACAATCAAGAATATTCCATGAATTAATTATTTTCCTAAAAGAAACAAGACTGATCAATAGAATTTAAGATAACATTGTAATAAATTAAAGGATTGTATTTATTAAAATTTTTTTTTTTTTTAATTTTTTTCTCTCCTCCTCTCTCCCCTCCTTCATTTACATTGATTAAATGTAAATGTAAATTGTCATTTATGTTATTCCCAATCATTATGCGCTCCACACTCCTATCCAGTAGGTGACGGGAATGCACCATTTAGTTGGTCTGCCAACCCCCATTAACACCAGAACAAGAAGAAGAAGAAGAAGAAGAAGAAGAAGACGCGTTTCCCAAGCGCCGGAAACGTGTTCTCGAGCGCTGATGTGTTATTTTGTTTAGGTATTATTTGGTATTTGTTTGGTTCTCTAAAAGATAATCAGACCCGTTAGTTCTTTAGATGCCTGAAGAGAAAGGCGTTATCAGGTGAAATAGTCGCACGAGAAGGAGAACTTAGGGGAGATGGCGGTATGAGACAATCCTGACTATCTATTAAAACCGAAACATGATTAATAACTCTGTCTTTAAATGTATTCATGTGATAACTGTATATTCTAACTAGCGAGATTTTCTGCGTGTCGGTGCTGTCCTGTTAAGTAACATGTCTCTCTTTAGCCGAAAGGAAAAGTTGGAACCAAAGGCAAAAAGCAAATCCATGAGGAAAACCAGGATACTCTCAAGTTCTATTGCAGGATCATCCTGGGAGCAAACGTAAGGCGTGCATCTGAGTTTCAGTCTGCCTTTATAAATGTTTCATTTTTTTAATTGATTTATTTGTTGTATTGTTTTCAGGCTATTAATGCAGCAGTCAATCTCTTGCTCTTTTACAACTCATCTACATTTTGGACATGGGTGAGTCAGAGTATAGTGTGAATAAGAGCAACATCATTTAGCATATGTATATTTTGTGCTTTTGGATTCAGTGGTGTGTGTGAGCAAATCTTACAGATGTTGCGTGCATATCTACTCGTGGCATATCTACCAGGGATTTTCAATCTTTTAGATGCCATGGACCCCCATAATTATTCGTATGTGAGGGGCCCCCATTCTAAAATGTATAAGGCAGCTGTATTTTGTATGTATGAAGACCCAATTTATACTGCGAAAAAATTTAGATTTAGTTTGTATTGTTACATTATACATTTTTTGTACTCACTGTAATACAGTAATGTAAGGAGTATTATTTAAATGTTTATTTGCATTTTGTTTTTGTATATTTGTTTTCTTTTACACTTTTGCAACTGCTTTTCTCTTAACTTCTCTATGGCCCCACTAGCACTTCTTTGCAGACCCCAGTTTGAAAAACCCTTAAAAGACAATAATGTCCATCTCTCCACCTCTAGGGCTTTGCTTAAGTTTTATGTAGACCAGTGGTTTTCAAACTTGTCCTGGAGGCACCCCTGCACATTTTGTATGTCTCCCTCATCTAACACACCTGATTCAAATCATCAACTCATTAGTAGAGACCGCAAGACCTGATTTGGGTGTGTCTAATTAGGGAGACATACAAAATGTGCAGGGCAGGGGTGCCTCCGGGACAGGTTTGAAGACCACTGTATATGGGTTTTTTGGTCAACAGTGAGATGATGAACTTTTGGTGGTTTCCAGTCTTTTGGTGTAATGTTATTCACTTCTCTCTTTGTCTTCTTTGTACCAGTTCTTTCTCCTGTTCGCAGTGGTGGTCTACATTGGCAGTTACAGATCTATGTCAGCAATGGCCAAACCTGCATTTGCTGAAGATGGTAGCTTGCTGGATGGAGGGATCGACCTTAATATGGAACAGGGCATGGCAGAGTGAGTTGGATGTTTAATCTGTACATTTTTATGTTATATATTTCCAGATTATGATTAATACTCCTCCTGACCATGACTGACTTTTTTTTTATATTAACATGCAGACACCTGAAGGATGTGATTCTTCTTACTGCTATTGTTCAGGTCCTCAGCACTCTGTCATCTTACTTCTGGTACTTCTGGCTCTTGGTGAGACTGCGTAATTGCACTGATTGTGATATCTTTGAGGTTTCACAATTGCATTTTTACTGAAATCATTATTTTCTATCTCTTCACACCAGGCACCTGCAAGGGCTTTGCATTTATTGTGGGTGAGCTTCCTGGGCCCCTGGTTTTCTGCTGATTCACAGGCAGCCCCTGAAGAGAACGAGAAGAATGACAAGAAACAGAGGCGACAGGAAAGACGACAGATGAAGAGATTCTAGACTTGTCTGTGTTTAATTTTTTTACATGTATTATACAATTACAAAGAACATGCAATCTAAATTATTCTGAGATATTTGATATGACGGGTTAGTCCAGACAACAGAAGGGCATTGTAAAGTGTCTCTGACTTTCTCTCACTTGTTATCAGCTGCTCCGTCCTTTTCAGCTCTTTGGTTTCTTTCTCTCACTTTGTCCATCTTAAAATCTGTAGCTCAGGTCTGCCTCTGAGTGGGGCTCCACATATATTTTTTTTTAATCATAAAGTGAGTGAAACTCACACAGAATGCCTTTGCTTACTATAGTGAGCTTTCATATCATTAGTTTCAGTTGCTAATGAGTACTTTTCAACAGGTGCAGCTACATGACCCATTGACCTCAGCAATTTAGACCAGAGGCTGTACGAGCTTCACCAACCACATGACGTTTCAAAGCACTTGAGTTCGGCTTTTAGAATAGAAAATATTGCTGTGATTGTTCAATACGGGGGACATCTTTTGCTGATTCTGTATCAAAGTTAATCATCTTTGTGATGTGGTATTCTGTTGAAGCTATAGGTGCTGCCTTGATGGAACGCCAAAGTAGATAAAGATAAAAATAATTGACCTTGAGTGGCAATAAAGGACTGTCTGGTTACATATTTTTAACTGTTCAAATGAAGCTGTACTGCTTTATGAAAGCTGGATGGGTTAGTATCAAGAGTAACTTTTAATAAGCATGACCTCTCACTACTGACTGGCCCCAACATCAGTTTAACATTTCAATGGACTAAAGAAATGAGCAAAGGAAGATATAAACTCCGTCTTGACAACCTGATTAAAATAAGTTGTTTCCGCTGAAATTTATGGAGACTCACTGATTATAAATAAACTGTTATAAAATGAGTTGATGCAAATTTTTTTCTAAATTGATAATCATTTCTCAGGTTCATTCGGATCCAGTCCTGGATGAGTGAAGGACAATGGGATGTTTTTTGGGGCAGTGTTCCTGGGGGCCGTCCCAACAGTACATACTTTGGATGTCAAACACATTTGATTCAATTCATGAGAGTGTATTTAAAGACCTGAAATATATTAGATGATTACTATCTAATAGTAGGAGCCCCCAGAATTTAGCAAGAGGTTGTTTTCCGTTGTGATAGCCCCTGGTGCTGCACAATTTTAATGTTTTCCTTGTCTGACCTTCAGATTGGATTCTCTTCTAAATGTCTTAATAAATCATGTGTGTTAAATGAAGGCTGCTGCAGAACCAGGATCGAGGCTATTGGCCATAGTTCCACTGCGCATGCGCACTCGGATCTTTTCTCGTCCTAAACTAATCTTTTTCTTATTAGAGCTGATCTGATCCGTCTATCTGCAGGCTGCAGCCATGAGAGTCCCCGTGTAACCCACTTAACTTAAAAGACCGTCACCAGCGCGAGGAAGGTAAGAAGAACTGTTGCTAAGCTAACGTTACCGCTAACTAGCAACCAATCAGAAACGACATGACAACAGCTAAATGTAAGTGTGTAAAGTGGGTCGATGTTTGTCGGTCGAGTGTGTTGTCCTCAACTTTCAACTCATAAATACACACCAACGGTCTCTGGACTTTAACAGCATCACAGAACAGATCAGACAATCAGGTAAATTAAATGCAGGATATTTGTTTACAGTTCAGATGAGTTCGTTAGCCACGCTGTGAAGCTAACGGCGGAAAGTTATCCAACAAAAACAGGTTTAAGTGTCTAACCTTCGTTACTATGTTTACTAGAATGACTTGTTAGTAAGGCTTTTAACCGAGTTGGAAAGAGATAATGATGGAAAGTAGATTGATCGCTTTCAAATTACTAATTTTCACATAAGTTACAACCTGCTAATTTAGCTGTGATACAGACTCGCGTGGCAAAGCGACTTCAGCTGGATATGCGTCGATGATTTATTTAATCTTGCACCAGTTTCGGACTTTATGTGAGTGTTAGAATATGTTTGTGTGCTTAAATGTTTTGTTAGACTAATAAGGTTAGGTTTCGGCGTGAAAGATCAGTTTGTCAGTTTTTGTCCATAAACACCTTGCATTTGACCGTTGTGTCGTGATTTTACATCGAAGAACTGCTTTAATTGGTGTTATTAGCTCTAAAAAAAAAAAGTGCATTTACTTTTGGGGTAAGTAACCTGACCCCCTACCTGGGACAAGAAGCCAACCTTCGCTGATCTTGTTTGTAATTTACAATTTAGTTACCAACTGAATAACCAAGAACAAAGCAGAAACCCAGTGAAAGAGATTCGTCTGAAATGTAAAATGACTTGCACACAGGCATACGAATAAACCGTTTAGTTGCCGATGTTATAATTAAAAAATGGCATATATTTTTTTTTAAATAAAATAAGTCATAATGGCAACACAATGATTTAAATTTAAGTTTACTTAATTAGCCTATAGGGTTTAATGCATATCGATGTCGGAAATGTACATCTGATTCATGAAACTGAGTAACCTAATGAACTGCAATAAGTATTAAATTAAATTAAATTAAATTAAATTAAAAAAGCACTAGTAACGACATGATACTCGAGTCTAACCCCAAAGGTCTAATTTCACTCCAAAAACAAAAACGGTTTACTCAGCAAATTTAAAAAAAAAAAAAAAAACATTACTGTCTACAAATTATTCATTAACACAGGCACAAAAACGTTGATGTTCAACATAATGCATTGTCCCAGATCACTATTTTCCAGATACGCAAAATTATATCAGTTAACCTCAAAGGCTTTTCGACTAAGTTACATATCTGTTGATATTCAGAAGAAATTAAGAATAATAGAGCCATTCATTAAATGTTTTGAGATGTATTCAAGAGAGAAAAAAAGTTGGGGTTTTGTAATAGTTCTGTAAAAACTTAAGCAAGTTCATGAAATGGTTTAAAAAAAAAAAAACTTGTCTTGCATCTATATCAAATTTGACCCATATTAGACCAAATCTGACATGTTTTAAAATCCAGTAATATAAAAAAGCTGTATGCATCAATTTTTTTTCTTATAGATTTTGCCCCTTGCACATTGTTCTCCACAGGCAACTGGACATAATACAACTATAATCTGAGATTTAAGATGTATTCATGCATTAACTATTAGCAGAATCTGATATATCCAAAATTGATTGAAAAGGGACCCCTTTTAGCATAGTGGTGTGTCCTGAAGTTTAGAGTGATCATTATGCACAGCATTTTTACTCTGCTCTTTGTCTGTCTTTGAATAAATTCTTTCATTTTAACAGATGGACAGAGAAGATAAAGTAATACCATCACATCCCTGACGTAGGTGTTGGTGAAATGAGCAGAGCGAGTTGACTCAATCACACGATCATCACGATGGCTCTCACCAGCACCACTATAACATCATGGAAACTGCGTGAGTACACAGCAGAATGTTTTAAATGGTCAGCATCTCTATTTGAAGTTGTGGTAAATGTGACTGGCTTTTTCATGTGTGTTGTTCAGAGGAGATTGTGGCTCACTCCAGCAATGTGTCTTCACTGGTGTTGGGGAAATCGTCTGGTCGTTTGCTGGCCACTGGCGGCGAGGACTGCAGAGTCAATATCTGGGCTGTCAGCAAACCAAACTGCATTATGGTAAAACCCTCTGTGATTTGTTTATTTGAGAGAATTAAGTGTCTCGCAGCTATTTGATGCAGTGTTTGTCTGTGTTCTGTAGAGTCTGACGGGCCACACCAGCCCTGTGGAGTGTATCCAGTTCAACAGTTCTGAAGAGCGTGTGGTGGCCGGTTCTCAGTCTGGCTCTCTCCGGCTTTGGGATTTGGAAGCTGCTAAAAGTAAGTGGTTTGTGCTGCAGCTTTTGCACTTAGGTTAACATAAAATCTACAATAAGAAACAGGGCGATACTCTTAAAACCAGTAAAGAAAGTGTGGAGCTTAAGTTGATCTCAAAATTTAGCAGAAAGAAATTCTCTGTGTACTTATGTCAAAAATTGTTAGGAAAGACACTTCAAAATTAAAAGTGGGTCTGTAAAATATTGTAATCATCCTAAATATAGACTTAATTTTATTTATGGAAAAATTTTCGTTATAGGATAAAATGAGGCAGAAATTGACTTGACAGGCTTTGAGATTCTCCCAATCAATCTTAATTGATAAGTCATTGTTAAAAATGTCTTATTTAAATTTTTGTAATAAACTGAATTGAAGTTCTGCACACTGATGGTGCACCAGGCCAACATTTGACGTAGAGATGATGTAGAAAAACATAGTTAAATAGCATTCCTCTCGCTTTCTGGGATGATTAAATTAACCTGTTTGGTGGAAGAGGTCCCGTAGTGATCCTTCCACTCTGATCCTTGAAGACACACAGGGGCCATCTGACCAGAAACACTTTTTGAGCAAATTGTTCAGAGTATGTTTATCTATAGCTGAATTAATTTTGTTGTTTTTTTCTGGTTTATTATTATTATTTTTTTATATATATAAAGTTCTGCGCACTTTGATGGGGCACAAAGCCAGTATCTCCAGTCTGGACTTCCACCCCATGGGAGAATACCTGGCATCTGGCTCTGTGGATAGCAATATTAAGGTGTGTTAAATGCATTTGCCTTGAAAGTTGTATAAAAAGAATTTGATTCTCTCTCATTTACTGACATGTATGTATGTATGTATGTATGTATATATGTGTTGAGATATCGTTGTGTGTTTCTTGAAATTAATATTGATGTCTTTTATTTCTTATCTAGTTGTGGGATGTGAGAAGGAAAGGATGTGTATTCAGATATAAGGTAAGTACAAGACTGATGTTGTTTGTTTGTGTGTGTCTACAATCAGAAGCCAGGCTAATCACCCTTAACACTCAGTTGTGTCTGAACAGATGATTAATCTGTGGATTAGTGAGGCGCTCTCCATCTATCTTACTCTACTGTTTTGCACAGTGGTCTGTTTTGTCTCTTGTGTTGCAAGATTCAGTCTTTGGTTTATGCACTTTAGCTTTAAAAGTGTTGATACCCATTTTGTTTAAAAGGCAATAAGGCATTAAACACAAAACATCTTCATAAGTGCCATTAAAGCACTTTAGTTTGGAAAGTGTCTCTTATCTGTTATACATGCACAAGCTCTTAATGAATGTAATGATGGCATTGTTTGTGGTTAATATGAATGTCTCTTGGCAGGGTCACACTCAGGCTGTGCACTGTCTAGCCTTCAGTCCTGATGGGAAATGGCTAGCTTCAGCCAGTGATGACAGCACAGTAAAGGTGAGAGCTGGTAAAGGTAAAAACTCTCACAGTAAAGGTGAGAGTTATCTTGCCTGGATGAATGAAGAGGTCTTTTTTTTGTTTTGTGTTTTTTGGTTTTTTAATAATGTGTATGCATATTCTGTTCCCCATCTAGCTGTGGGATCTGATAGCAGGCAAGATGATCACTGAATTCACATCACACACATCAGCAGTCAGTGTTGTGCAATTCCACCCCAATGAGTACCTGCTTGCCTCTGGGAGTGCAGATCGGTACTAAGTGTTTTTGTGTGTGAGGTTGTGTTTGTCCATCTATAAATAATTCGGCTTAAATTAAATGTGTTCAGTTGCTGCTTTTGCCCATGTTTGTTATTTCTGGCACCCTCTTTATGTTTTGTATATTTGCTGCAGGACTGTTAAGCTGTGGGACCTGGAGAAATTCAACATGATTGGCTCATCAGAGGGTGAGACGGGAGTTGTTAGGTGATTTTATCCATTTTCCAGTCTGGATATGTTTGTTTTTCTCTGTTTGACCCATAGCTGAATTCTCTGCCTTTTTTCCCTTTTTGCAGGAGTATATTGTTTAATCCTGATGGTAGCTGCTTGTACAGCGGCTCTGAGAACACACTACGTGTGTATGGCTGGGAGCCTGACCGCTGCTTTGATGTAGTGCATGTAGGCTGGGGCAAAGTATCTGACCTGGCCATCAGCAACAACCAAATGGTTTGTACTTTTATACATAATCTTTCTTTTTCATTTTACATACAGACGTGAGTGGGAGCTGTACTGTTTTGTGAACTTGCTTTTGCTTTCTGGGATGATTAAATGAACCTGTTTGGTGGGAGAGGTCCGTGGTGACCATTTCCACTCTGATCTCTGAAGACGTGTACAGGGGCCATCTGACCAGAAACGCTCTCTGAGAAACTCTTTTGGAGGAAAGCTTTAAAAGGCATTTTAACAGTTTCTATCTGTTATCTCTCTCTTGAATAGATTGCGGTGTCCTACAGTCAAAATAATGTGAGCTGGTACATTGTTGATCTCAATCGAGTGAAGAAGTCAGGATCTGTGATCCAAGGGCTGATTGAGGACAAGCCGATCCCAGCTCCCACATCTGCAATGGGAACAACACTAAGGCGAAATTACGAGCGACCCACTACATCCTGCACTGGACAGGAGTGAGATTTTCTTTTTGTCTTTGTCTAATGATGTATGTCACATCCACTCATGTAGACCTTAGTTAGAATGTCACTTCTGGAAATGAACGTCAGCATGGTGTTTTTACGCTCACTGTAGCTTAATCAGAGCATGACGTTAACCACTAAGTGTTCAAGGGGTTCCCAGGGAGTGCATGAACCTCGAATGCATTTGCCCTGGATTAAAAGCTTAAATCTAAATGTGCTTTTTAAATTGTTTTTCAAGGATTCATTAATCAGTGACAGAATTTTTGTAGTGATATAAAAGCCTTTCCTATTTCTCTTGCTGTTCTTTTGAAACAAAAGGATCTTGGAATCAAAAATAAAAAAAAACATTACAAATACATGCGTCTTTTGTGAGCATGAGATTTCTTTTAAAAAAGTAAAAAAATCTTACTGACCTGAGTAGATTTGTCTGCTATTTTCAAATGCATTTAAGGATGCTGATCTTCTGTGCTTGCGTAGGATGAAGCAGAGTTCAGATGCTGATCGCCGGAGTCCAGAAGGAGAGAGGAGAAGTCCCAGCAGTGAGGATGAGAAAGAAGACAAAGAGAGCAGTGCAGAAATCACCAACCCAGAAGATTATAAAGAGATCTTTCAGCCGCACAGTGTCATCTGTGAGTTTTAGATGCACAAAATACAATAGGTTAGGCAATTTTCACACATGCTTTACATGTGCCATGGTATATAATCTAATTCTCTTGTTTCTGGGTCATTGCTGTTTTGCTTTTCCATCTTTTTCCATGCAGCACGTACTCCACCCAAAAGAAATGAACCCTTCCCAGCTCCCCTAGACCACTCTTTCTCAGAGAGTGTACTAGAGAAACCTGGCCCAGCAGTTAAGATTGTTACTCCAGTAATAGACAGGGTAGGTTTTCCATTTCTTAAATGTCTCTTGATAAAGTCATAAGTGTAAGTTATTTATGATGACTGTATTTTCAGGCAGGACAGTTGAAAGGTCCCATTACCTCCTCTACTCCAGTACAAAGAGTTGAACCAACTGTGATCGCTGCTGCTCCCCGTCCAGTAGCTGTGGTGACCACATCAGTGACCTCTCCCTCTCGTTCTGTGGTTACGACCACCAAACCTAAACCTTCTACAGGAATCATCCTCTCGACACGTAATGAGCCAATTGGCCTCAATGCCGGGGAGTTCCTTTCTGTGAGTTCAATGGATGTTTAATGTTACTGTCTAGCACTATTGTTCCCTTAAGATGATTCACTTTTGTATTATGCTGCATTCATGTCGTGTCTGAATTGCTGTAATTATTAGATAGAGATTCTTGGAGCTGCAGGAGCTGTTCACGTCCTTTTGAAAATTTTCTGTTTCTATGGTAATGTTCATAACCATAAATGGATCCATGTGTGGCTTTGTTGATAAAGATAGCAAAATACTTCATCACTTCCAATTTGTCTCATATAAAAAAAATACTAAAGAACAGAGTGCGCTAGGATATACTGTGTGTGTTCGTTATTATAGCCAGAGTCAGCTGTCACCAGTCCAGGGTGCTATTCATTTGTGTGTTAAGGTGCTTTTGCACCGGAGGAACCTTTTCATAGTTTCTAGAACTATTGGCAGTAGTTCCTGCTTTTTGGCATGTTCGCACCACAGGAACTAGGAAAGTAGTTCTAGCAACTCTGTTTGGAGGAACGACTTTGGGGGGAAGTCGTGGCCTAATGGTTAGAGAGTTGGGCTTGTAACCTGAAGGTTGCCGGTTCGATTCTCACACCGGCAGGAATTGGTGTGTGTTCACGGTGTGTGTGTGCGCGTGTTTGTTCACTATTCACTGCT
Source organism: Spinibarbus caldwelli (assembly GCA_039654775.1). Lineage (NCBI taxonomy): Eukaryota > Metazoa > Chordata > Actinopteri > Cypriniformes > Cyprinidae > Spinibarbus > Spinibarbus caldwelli. Next base: position 30,483,811 of record CM077220.1, on the reverse strand, counting down.
GTGTGTGTGCACTTGGATGGGTTAAATGCAGAGCACCAATTTCGAGTATGGGTCACCATACTTGACAATACGTCACGACTTTCACGACTTTCACTAAATTAACTCCTACTTCAGAGTAGGGTTTAAAACACTTCTATTGGAACTACCAGTGACGTAATTGTACTCAAACGCATATGAAACACAAGCTACTGGGTTTTTTATTTATTTATTTTATTTTGTTTTTTTAAGATTTATGGCCTTATTTTATGCCCTTATTTGGAAAGGACAGTGTAGAGTAGACAGGAAAGCATTGGGTGAAGAGAGAGGGGAGCAGGATCGGCAAAGGACCACGAGCCGGGAATCGAACTCGGGTCGCCGTGAGCACAGTTGCGCTGTATGTCGGTACACTATTGGCGTCGACCTACCCACATTTTTAAAAAGCAGTGTAAAAATATTTACTCCACAAACATGGAAAACGGCGATAACTGCATATTGTTTTCTCAGCATCGATATATTCTGCAATTTGAGATTTAATCAGATTTTCATGCTCTTTCAATCACGTAAATTGTGTGTAAATTCTCCGTTATCACGAAACCCACAAAAACAACTCTGGTCACTGCGTTCTCCATTCACTGTTGTTGATGTTTGTAAATGCCGCGAATAAAGATGTCATTGTCGGCCGCTTCAGAGTTCCTGCTACAGGTGTGAATGTAATCAGGAAAACGGCCCAAGGAAGAAATTGGTTCTCTAGGAACCACCATGCTAGCTAGTTCCTAGAACTTGACAGTGCAAAAGCACCTTTATTTACCCCTAAAGAGTCCATGTTAGTAGCTTAAGGGATCTTAATACTTAAAATGCTCACATTGGTACCTTTTTAAAAGGGCACTGTACTGACTGCTTTTGTACCAGTATGTAAAATGCTGAGTGATTCTGAGTAACGTGTCTGTTTTAAAAGCATGCACGAAACGCCAAAGCCGGTGTGATGGGAGATGATGAGGCATTAACACAGATCCGGAAAGGCCATGACACCATGTGCGTTATGCTGACCAGTCGATACAAAAACCTGGACACAGTACGCTCCGTCTGGGCCAGTGGTGATGTCAAGGTAAGTGCAACAGCACTCAAGCTGATGAGCTTTGATGAATTGTGGGACAGACAGATCGTAATGAGAGATCTGTTACTGGCTGATGGATACATTTACTGCTACACATCGAAAATGTATTTCTAATGTAATCTAGTAAATGCTGTAATGGGCTATTATTGAAAGCAGCAGTACACTAAAAGCAGTTTTTGCATTTCCCTTCATGTTGCCCAGACTTCCCTGGATTCAGCTGTATCTATGAATGATCTTTCTATTGTGGTGGACATCCTTAACATAATCAACCTCAAACCGTAAGCATCCATTCACGTTATCACTCACTACTTCTGTCCCAACATCATTTTAGCAGAAGTTATTCTCTTTCAGATCACTTTGGAAATTGGACCTCTGCGCGACCATCTTGCCACAGATTGAGGAATTGCTGCAGAGCAAATATGAAAGGTGACCTATTAGTGGCTATGACCCGTCTATGTCTATAGTAATAATAGTCTCTAAAGTAAGGCTGGGTGATAAAACAATAACGTTAATTATAGCGATATAATTTTCCTCCATAAAACAATATCAACAGTTGTATATAATATACAGGTGCATCTCAATAAATTAGAATGTCGTGGAAAAGTTAATTTATTTCAGTAATTCAACTCAAATTGTGAAACTCGTGTATTAAATAAATTCACACACAGACTGAAGTAGTTTAAGTCTTTGGTTCTTTTAATTGTGATGATTTTTGCCTCACATTTAACAAAAACCCACCAATTCACTATCTCGACAAATTAGAATATGGTGACATGCCAATCAGCTAATCAACTCAAAACACCTGCAAAGGTTTCCTGAGCCTTCAAAATGGTCTCTCAGTTTGGTTCACTAGGCTACACAATCATGGGGAAGACTGCTGATCTGACAGTTGTCCAGAAGACAATCATTGACACCCTTCACAAGGAGAGTAAGCCACAAACATTCATTGCCATAGAAGCTGGCTGTTCACAGAGTGCTGTATCCAAGCATGTTAACAGAAAGTTGAGTGGAAGGAAAAAGTGTGGAAGAAAAAGATTCACAACCAACCGAGAGAACCGCAGCCTTATGAGGATTGTCAAGCAAAATCGATTCAAGAATTTGGGTGAACTTCACAAGGAATGGACTGAGGCTGGGGTCAAGGCATCAAGAGCCACCACACACAGACGTGTCAAGGAATTTGGTTACAGTTGTCGTATTCCTCTTGTTAAGCCACTCCTGAACCACAGACAACGTCAGAGGAAAGTGAAAGTGAAGTGACGTGGCCAAGTATGGTGACCCATACTCGGAATTTGTGCTCTGCAATTAACCCATCCAAAGTGCACACACACAGCAGTGAACACACACACACCGTGAACACACACCCGGAGCAGTGGGCAGCCATTTTTATGCTGCGGCGCCCGGGGAGCAGTTGGGGGTCTTACCTGGGCTAAGGAGAAGAAGAACTGGACTGTTGCCCAGTGGTCCAAAGTCCTCTTTTCAGATGAGAGCAAGTTTTGTATTTCATTTGGAAACCAAGGTCCTAGAGTCTGGAGGAAGAGTGGAGAAGCTCATAGCCTGAAGTCCAGTGTTAAGTTTCCACAGTCTGTGATGATTTGGGGAGCAATGTCATCTGCTGGTGTTGGTCCATTGTGTTTTTTGAAAACCAAAGTCACTGCACCCGTTTACCAAGAAATTTTGGAGCACTTCATGCTTCCTTCTGCTGACCAGCTTTTTAAAGATGCTGATTTCATTTTCCAGCAGGATTTGGCACCTGCCCACACTGCCAGAAGCACCAAAAGTTGGTTAAATGACCATGGTGTTGGTGTGCTTGACTGGCCAGCAAACTCACCAGACCTGAACCCCATAGAGAATCTATGGGGTATTGTCAAGAGGAAAATGAGAAACAAGAGACCAAAAAATGCAGATGAGCTGAAGGCCACTGTCAAAGAAACCTGGGCTTCCATACCACCTCAGCAGTGCCACAAACTGATCACCTCCATGCCACGCCGAATTGAGGCAGCAATTAAAGCAAAAGGAGCCCCTACCAAGTATTGAGTACATATACAGTAAATGAACATACTTTCCAGAAGGCCAACAATTCACTAAAAGTTTTTTTTTTTTTTTTTTTTAAATTGGTCTTATGAAGTATTCTAATTTATTGAGATGGTGAATTGGTGGGTTTTTGTTAAATGTGAGCCAAAATCATCACAATTAAAAGAACCAAAGACTTAAACTACTTCAGTCTGTGTGCGTTGAATTTATTTAATACACGAGTTTCACAATTTGAGTTGAATTACTGAAATAAATGAACTTTTCCACGACATTCTAATTTGAGGCACCTGTATAATACAGATATAATGTTTGTGTGCTGAAGCAGAATGAAACAGCGCTGCTCATTTGAACCACACCACACGGACCGTTTATCCACTCGGCTCAAAGTTACGGCAGCGTGAGCTTACTAGAGCATGTGCGTTTAATTGAGTTTTAACGTATATGCGTTTAATTTTAAAGTGTCGGTCAGGTGACCACTAAACAGCGCTGTGAGATCCAGTGTAAAGCTCTTGAATTCCGTGAAGAACACAAATGACTCGCTGATTTAAACTACTTTAAATCCAGATGAAACGGTGCTGACAAACAGGAGAAACGCTGTGCAACGATGAAGCTCAGAAAGCTTTTCAATCTACAAATCGCCATTTACCATGGATTTACTAACTGCACCATGCTTTTGTGGCAGAAATGTGGGATATTCTTATCGAATTTTATCACATTATTGATAGACGTATTAAAGGAGTAATGGAATATAATCCGTATTTTCTGATTAAGCTATAGCGTTTGTGCATTTACACTAAATGTATTTAGACTCAAGCTACTACTGCTGTCAACTCAAGCTACTGTCAAATGTGATTTCTAGGAGACAAAAATTAATTAATATTGCAGCCTGCAGTACAACCTGTGCTGAAGATGCACGTCATCAAAGTCAGGCAACACAAACCTGTTTCATGATTTGAAACTATCACTCATTAGAACATTGAGAGGCTAAGAATTTTTTTTAAGGAAAAATGACTGGAAAAGTGTAAAATTAAGTGTAAAAAATTAAAGTGTTTGTCATGTCATGTTCTGACCATAAAGAGTAAAACCACAATTAAGTCTGGTTTCTACAGCTTCCACTTTGGAGCAGAAATCTGCCTTTAAACTTGAAAGAAAAAAGATTTGAAATGTATTGGGGTAGTTATCGATATGAAAAATATGACTGATATGAAAAAATCTTGATATGGTTTTTTTTTTTTTTTTTTTTTTTGGGGCCATATTGCCCAGCCCTACTCTGAAGGGTATTTTGATGGCGTGTGATGTGTTTTAACACCTTTAGGACCACAGATTTTTATATCTATAAATTGTATTTATATACATATTGCATATATTGACAGTACATTTATGGAAATAAACAGTGCAAGGTTTTGAGATGGCCATTTATCAGTCATGTACAAATGCAGTGATCAAGTAACACATTCTCCCTGTCCTTCTGCAGTTATGTACAGACTGGTTGTATGTCTTTAAAACTGATTCTGAAGCGTTTTTGGCCATTAATCTCGGACACGTTGACTGCTCCTCCATCCGTAGGAGTGGACATTACTCGAGAGGAGAGGTTAGTACCTAACAAACACCCATGTGTGTGGTGTTGTGTGTTTTTTTTTTTTTTTTTTTTTTTTTTTTTTTTTTTTTAAATAGCCTGAGTCTCTGTGTTAGTTTACATTCCTTGAATACAGCACACAACAGTGGCTGTTTATTTAAACGAGCCATGTATCAAAGTTTTATTCGGCGTTAAATGTGTGCTGGATGATCTACTGATGACCCTCAGTTTTCAAATTTTAGTTACATTGTTGGCCATGGGCAGAGTATGTTTAATTAAAATGTTAATGTTAAATTTTGCCGTTAATGAGCCAATAGATGCAGGTTTTTTTTTTTTTTTTCATAGGACTGTTTTACTGTGTTTTTCAGGCATCAGAAATGTAAAGCGTGCTATAAGCAGCTGAAGAACCTCAGTAATGTAGTGAAGAACCGGGCAGAGCAGGTTGGTCGTCATGGCAGCACTTTCAAAGAGCTGCAACTTCTTATGGCCCCATTGGACTACTGAGCTTCATGACTGAACTTGAATGGACTTTTCACTTGGCACTTAAGTATGTGTGCTCATACAAGCACACTTTGGAGTGAAGTATTTATGTAGACTTCAGGTGGTTATTTTCCTAGTGGCTAAATTAGAATTTCTTTCATTTCATTGAAATGCACTACTTGTTTTTGTAAACACTTGTCAACAATAAAGGAGAACTTTCATTTGAAAGAAATTCCCAAAAACATTTAGTAGTCATGACTTTTTTTATTTTATTTTATTTATTTATTTTTTCAAAGATTTACCATGGAATTCAATCACTTATAACTGCAAAAAAAAAAAAAACGGCGTAAATATGTGGTCAAATTTCATGGGTGAAATCCAGTCTTTTAAATAGGAATCCATGTGATCAAGAGTTGTGAGGACAAAAGTTCTCTAAGCAGTTCTTGCTCCTTTTCAAATTTGCCACACTGACCAACTGAAAATTGCTTGGTCTGAAACTGACTTCTAAGTGTTGCTTCATGTATTACTGCACTATTGAAATATTTAAGGTATTTGCATGAACACTACAATAAATGCAATGCATTTCTACACAAGCACATAATGTAGTATTCGTAAGAACACAATGAAGAAGTCATGAATAACTGCAAGGTGTTAGAGACTCGAATGTATACGTGCCTTTTTAAAGCAATTGTAAATTCCTTGCATGCTACTGTGAAAACTAAAGCCTTTTAGATTTTTAGATGCTGCAGATATTTGAGGTAATGCTTGTAAAACTGAATACAGCCTTAGCAAAAAAAAATCAGATTTAAAACAAATGTGTATATAGTTGCGTGTATTTTTAGAGCCCTCTACAATTTGGGGGTTACAGCATGGTTTTGAAACTAATTTTTAAGGTGAAAAGTAACTTAAAGTTGGTTTAACGTTTTCAATACATTATGTACTATTTATAAAGAGGCTAACATTTTCAGCTGTGTAAATGAGAACAACCTACTAATGCTGCATTTATTCAGCATATTTGCGTGGTATGATATTAGCAAATAAAATCTATGATACTGACTTTGGGGTTTAAAAAAAGAATGCAGAAACAGTCCTATTTGCCTTAAGATAGAAAATAATTTCATAATACAATATTACATAATCTGAGACCATAAGCCTTCCGAATCACCAAAGTTTGAAGTAAAGCACAAAGGTGCTTGTAAATAATTCAGTTTCGTATTCATTTGCTATAATCCTGCTCTGTGATAAATGCTTTATGTGCAGAGACCTTGGTCAACAGAGAAAATAATTTTTGAGCTTCATAATAAAAATGCAGAGACAATGTTTTAGTGCAGATAGTTGTTCATGTAATTTTTTTTTAAATCTTGTACACCTTTTATGGTCATTACACATAAGCTTCATAATACAGACATGGGTAGAAAAATATACCACAACATTCCTCTGTAAGCATAACATAATCTCCATCTGCATTTAACAATAATATATATTTTGTCCAAAGTTAAGACTTGTAACATCACCTGTAAAAGCCTAAAGCATCGCTATGTTCTACATTTTGGAGAGAATAGACTTAAATGTCACTATGTACAAGGTGTAATGGTTGCTTAAGATATCACATATGTCTACGTACAATACAATAAAGCATCGCGGTAATATACAATTCCAGCATTATGAAAAACTGCCTCATGGCGAGAACTCAGAACACTTAAATGGCATCACTTTGGCACTTTTACGGCAATGAATTATCTATAGAGAGGAATGATTATATAAACAATGACATCATTCTTATATCATCCCATTTGTATTGACACCAGCCTCAACATTCAAGCAATCAAGCGTTTCGGCGTATATTGCAGTGCATTAAAATAATGTGCTTGGGAAGCCATTTACACGAAGGGTGATAATGGGTTTGGTTTTGCCCTATGTGGGTCTCTTCAGTGTACTTGCATCCAGTAAACCGTCTTTGAAAAGCAGCAGAAAAACAAATCATTTTCCTCTATAAAGAGCATTTAGCTTTATTACATTACCATAGACCCACCACCTTCCTGTCCTTATTTATTTATTTTTTACATTTTTGTCATTTCTTTTTATAAAAAACATAGAAAATAATTCATGTCTATTAAACAAATTCTTAGGTCCAATGTCATACAAAAATGTTTTCATTTTTCTTCATTATTATTTTATGTAACTCTGATTAATATTTTAGTAGTTCATAAATCATTTCTTTATTTACTTGCTTCATATATTGCAACATTAAAGAACAAAAAAAGTTTTACAACTTACTGTTGTAAAACCTTGTTAATCCTAGCATTTGGTCTTCCAAGCGAATTTCCTTGAACATATTGATGACAGATTGGAAGAAAAAAGTACGTAAGGTGCCGTAATACCATTATAAAACACCACTTAAGAAGATGCTGGAGTAATAGAAGGGAAATGTCTACCTTCACCAAAACAATTTATCTCTTAAAATTCCCATGCGCCTGCTCTGATGCATCAACATGCAATACCTGCATGCATTGAAATAAATCCATCCTTCCATCCTTCAATGTCCTCTGCTTCATAACAACTATTGATTAATGTTGCGTGTTACTTTAGTTTAAATCACTGCAGGTGACAAATAACGAGGCATCACAAAACTAATGAACCTTTAGTCTATTCAAGCTATACGTTTTCACAGACATGGGCCTAAAATGTTCACTATTATGTTTTTAGGTTGATTAATAGGTTACATGACGTGTGTGAACTCTGCACTTGTATCTACGTTTTTAATAGTCTAATGCCTGTACAGAGGAGATATCGAGTAATAACATCGAGCTTTCTAAGACCCTCCATAAAAATAGACAGAAATTTCCATAGCCTCACAATATTCAAGTAAATGTATTAGCTAATATCTCATAGAACTTATATGCTAATGTTCTTTACATTTCTTAAAAAAATACTAAAAAGACCATTCAAAATGAAACCTAAAAGGTGCTCGTATATGTAAGCTGGGGCTAGTTTTGACTTATGGAAGATTAATTGTTCAGTTTTGGAACTGCAACCTAGCACATCCCCTAATTTGATGGATGCGTTTCATCTCCACATATCATATCCTGCATACACAAGTCCTGACTACAGTAACAGTCAAATTCATTTGGCTCTGTTTAGTCAAAACACCCTGGATATGCTAAAAGAGTGCCTATTTCTCCCAGGCAGCGGGAATGTGCAGAAATCTGCTTATATATGGACTTTCTTTTGAATAAAAGCGATATGAGACTGAATTAGCATGTGCATATAGGCCGGCTGGCCCTCTTTGGGGTGGGACTATATGGCTGACTCCATATTCTCGCTCCAGGCGTGGTCATCTAGGTTGTAAATGAACTTGGTGCGGTTGGAAGGGTTCTGTGCAATGTCCTTGCCCAGATTGTCCAGGGTGAGGTTGGAGGCGAACAGCTGGCTTGGGGTCAGGTAGTCCTCACAGTTCTTAATGTACCTGGAGTAGTTCTGACGCAGACACTGCCAGGTGACGGCATAGAGAATGAAGGCGCTGGATTTGAGAACGATAGCGATGCTGACGTAAAGGTAACGGTAGGTTATGTTGTCGTAAAGCATGCAGGCCCCTTTAATGCCGCATACGGAGCTCCATAGTAGGCAGGTGGAGTCAATCCCAATGCCAAAAATCAGAGGTGGAGGAATGAAACCTGGAACGTGGAAAACATGGCTCAGTGTGACTGTACTGTACTTGATTTTAATACTTATTTCCAATGTCCTGAGACTTGCTTTAAGGTAAAAAATTGCTTTTATGAGCTTGACATATTTGTTACCATTCAGAGTTTTTCATTTTGAAAGAAAGAATTTTATTTGGCAAGAACGCATTCAATTCATCAAAAGTAACAATAAAGACATTTTAAATGTCACAAAAGATTTCTGTTCTTTTGAACTTTCTATTTGAAGAATCCTTATGAAATGTATCAGTTTCCACAAAAATATTAAGCACCAATGTTTTTCAACGCTGAAAATAAAAATGTTTCTTGAGCACCAAATCGTATTAGAATGATTTCTGAAGCATCATGTGACACTGAAGACTAGAGTAATAGCTGCTGAAAATTCAACATATTAATTCAAAATATATTAAAATAAAAGCTAACTACTAATTGCAAGTGATCAAATCAGATTTGTGTTTCCAGACACAACCAATCTATCTGTATAGGTTGCTTTGGTAATATAGGTGTACCCACGTATGTGATAAGGCTTTCAAAAGGGATGCAAAAAAAAAAAAAAAATGGAGGTGCTTCATCTTACTCTCCAAATAAGCAACCTGTTTTTGTTGCGGTGCAGAACTCCTTTGTCGCACGAGAAAACTGGTATATATATTGTGATGTTCCACGCTGTAGTCACTGTATGAATCCTCCTCAGCATTTCCATCACTGGTTTTGACATTATCATTGTGTGTTGCGTTAAAAGTGATGCAAAAGACCATTTGAAATCTGATTTGAGCAGCCAGAGCATCCAGACTGAGATGCATCTTAAAAATCTGACTGGAATCGCATTTTAAACCACCTCCAAATGTGGTTTGATTCAGATTTGAAAAATCACATTTCGTGTGTTTTTGTTTGTTTGTTTGTTTATTTTTTATTGCTGTCCACACTTGGATAAAATATGGATATGCAAAAAATAATTTTTTTCCTGGCAGTCTAGAACACAGCCTAAGAGACTTCTTTCAAAATAATTAAAGAACCTTACAGACTCAAAAATTATTGTAAAAATTATTTTAAATGGTAGTGTGTACTGTGTATGTGTAGTGTAACCAAACTATAATATTATAAAGATGCATGCTTAAAATAATTGTAAACGAATTGTAAAATTATCCTGCAGAGACACTGTAGGTGTTACTTGTTATGCAAATATCTTACCCAGCAGCCGGAGCAACAGGAAGAGAACTCCAAGGGCGTATGACTTCAGCTCTGGGCTCACAGTTCTACAGACAACAACAACTGATGGTTTAGTACATTGTAGTTCATTATGATGTGCAGATGACAATTTGATTGATTAAGACTCATTAACATTTTTTTTTTTTTTTTTTAATTCAAAGGATGTCAGCAGCATTACCTGATCAGGATGATGACGGATGGAGTCTGGGCCATGGCTCCGATCATGCTGCATGCGCACACGACTGCTAAGAACGTAAGGAAGGCCTGCTGACAGCCTGGGCTAGAGCACTTTCCCGGCATGGCTGTACCAGGCCCGTCGCCATGGGCGATGCACTTACAGCCTGTCAGATTCTGAGAAAGAGAGGAGGGAGAGCAGATCTGAGTGCATATTTCATGATGGATCTTGAGCGCTGCTCTGGGGATTTCCAGGCGACCATCAAGAGAAAAAACAACCTAAGATTTGAGACAAAGGGGACTATGGAAGCCCGTTTCCACCACTGAATAAAAAAAGAAAAAATGGTAATTGACTTTTTATCTTGCAATTCTGGCTTTTTTTGTAGAATTGTGTTATATAAACTCACAATTGAGAGATATAAACACACAATTGCGAGAAAGACAGAACTGATGGATAAAAACTCAATTCTTATACCATTTCCTATGGTGGCCCAGTAGTGCACAACACAACGAAATCTCCACAACACAATGCATAGGACTAATTTCATTGTGTTGCGGCTTGTTTCCATTGTGTTGCGACTTGTCTCCATTGTGTTGTGCCAATTTCGTTATGTTGCGACTTGTTTCTGTTACAACTTGTTTCCGTTGTGTTGTGCCAATTTCGTTATGTTGCAACTCGTTTCCATTGTGTTGCGACTTGTTTCCGTTGTGTAGTGCCAATTTTGTTATGTTGTGACTTGTTTCCATTGTGTTGTGGCAATTTTATGTTGTGACTTGTTTCTGTTGTGTAGCGACTTGTTTCCATTTTGCTGTACCAATTTCGTTATGTTGCAACTTGTTTCCATTGTTGCGACATGTTTCCGTTGTGTTGTGCCAATTTTGTCATGTTGTGACTTGTATCCATTGTGTTGTGCCAATTTTGTTATGTTGTGACTTGTTTCCATTGTGTTGTGCCAATTTTGTTGTGTTGCGGCTTGTTTCCATTGTGTTGTGACTTGTTTCCATTGTGTTGTGCCAATTTCATTATATTGCAACTTGTTTCCATTGTGTTGAAACTTGTTTCAATTGTGTTGTGCCAATTTCGTTATGTTGCGACTTGTTTCCATTGTGTTGTGCCAATTTCATTATGTTACAACTTGTTTCCGTTGTGTTGTGACTTGTTTCCATTGTGTTGTGCCAATTTCGTTATGTTGTGACTTGTTTCCGTAGTGTTGCGACTTGTTTCCATTGTGTTGCGACTTGTTTCCATTGTGTTGTGCCAATTTCGTTATGTTGCGACTTGTTTCCGTAGTGTTGCAACTTGTTTCCATTGTGTTGCGATTTGTTTCCATTGTGTTGTGCAAATTTCGTTATGTTGCGACTTGTTTCTGTTGTGTTGTGACTTGTTTCCATTGTGTTGTGCCAATTTCATTATGTTGCGACTTGTTTCCGTTGTGTTGCGACTTGTTTCCATTGTGTTGTGCCAATTTTGTTGTGTTGTGGCTTGTTTCAATTGTGTTGTGGCAATTTTATGTTGCGACTTGTTTCCATTGTATTGCAACTTGTTTCCGTTGTGTTGTGCCGATTTGGTTATGTTGCGACTTCTTTCAGTTGTGTTGCTACTTGTTTCCATTGTGTTGTGCCAATTTCATTATGTTGCAACTTGTTTCCGTTGTGTTGCGATTTGTTTCCATTGTGTTGTGCCAGTTTTGTTGTGTTGCGACTTGTTTCCATTGTGTTGCGACTTGTTTCCGTTGTGTTGTGCCAATTTGGTTATGTTGCGACTTCTTTCCGTTGTGTTGTGACTTGTTTGCGTTGTGTTGCGACTTGTTTGCATTGTGTTGTGCCAATTTTGTTGTGTTGCAGCTTGTTTCCATTGTGTTGTGCCAATTTTATGTTGCGACTTGTTTCCATTGTGTTGCGACTTGTTTCTGTTGTCATGTAGCTTATTTCCATTGTGTTGTGCCAATTTCGTTATGTTGCAACTTGTTTCCGTTGTGTTGCGACTTGTTTCCATTGTGTTGTGCCAATTTTGTTGTGTTGCACATTGTTTCCATTGTGTTTCGACTTGTTTCTATTGTGTTGTGCCAATTTTGTTGTGTTGCGGCTTGTTTCCATTGTGTTGTGACTTGTTTCCAATGTGTTGTGGCAATTTTATGTTGCGACTTGTTTCCATTGTGTTGCGACTTGTTTCCGTTGTGTTGTGCCAATTTGGTTATGTTGCGACTTGTTTTCGTTGTGTTGCGACTTGTTTCCATTGTGTTGTGCCAATTTCGTTGTGTTACAGCTTGTTTCAATTGTGTTGTGACTTGTTTCCAATGTGTTGTGCCAATTTTATGTTGCGACTTGTTTCCATTGTGTTGCGACTTGTTTCCGTTGTGTTGTGCCAGTTTGGTTATGTTGCAACTTGTTTCTGTTGTGTTGCGACTTGTTTCCATTGTGTTGTGCCAATTTTGTTGTGTTGCGGCTTGTTTCCATTGTGTTGTGACATGTTTCCAATGTGTTGTGCCAATTTTATGTTGCAACTTGTTTCCATTGTGTTGCGACTTGTTTCTATTGTGTTGTGCCAATCTGGTTATGTTGAGACTTGTTTCTGTTAAGTTGCGATTTGTTTCCATTGTGTTGCGACTTGTTTCCATTGTTGCGACTTGTTTCCATTGTGTTGTGGCAATTTTGTTGTGTTGCGGCTTGTTTCCATTGTGTTGTGACTTGTTTCCAATGTGTTGTGCCAATTTTATGTTGCGACTTGTTTCCGTTGTGTTGTGGCAATTTGGTTATGTTGCAACTTCTTTCCATTGTGTTGTGACTTGTTTCCATTGTGTTGTGCCAATTTTGTTGTGTTGCGGCTTGTTTCCATTGTGTTGTGACTTGTTTCCATTGTGTTGTGCCAATTTCGTTATGTTGCGACTTGTTTCCGTAGTGTTGCAACTTGTTTCCATTGTGTTGCGATTTGTTTCCATTGTGTTGTGCAAATTTCGTTATGTTGCGACTTGTTTCTGTTGTGTTGTGACTTGTTTCCATTGTGTTGTGCCAATTTCATTATGTTGCGACTTGTTTCCGTTGTGTTGCGACTTGTTTCCATTGTGTTGTGCCAATTTTGTTGTGTTGTGGCTTGTTTCAATTGTGTTGTGGCAATTTTATGTTGCGACTTGTTTCCATTGTATTGCAACTTGTTTCCGTTGTGTTGTGCCGATTTGGTTATGTTGCGACTTCTTTCAGTTGTGTTGCTACTTGTTTCCATTGTGTTGTGCCAATTTCATTATGTTGCAACTTGTTTCCGTTGTGTTGCGATTTGTTTCCATTGTGTTGTGCCAGTTTTGTTGTGTTGCGACTTGTTTCCATTGTGTTGCGACTTGTTTCCGTTGTGTTGTGCCAATTTGGTTATGTTGCGACTTCTTTCCGTTGTGTTGTGACTTGTTTGTGTTGTGTTGCGACTTGTTTGCATTGTGTTGTGCCAATTTTGTTGTGTTGCAGCTTGTTTCCATTGTGTTGTGCCAATTTTATGTTGCGACTTGTTTCCATTGTGTTGCGACTTGTTTCTGTTGTCATGTAGCTTATTTCCATTGTGTTGTGCCAATTTCGTTATGTTGCAACTTGTTTCCGTTGTGTTGCGACTTGTTTCCATTGTGTTGTGCCAATTTTGTTGTGTTGCACATTGTTTCCATTGTGTTTCGACTTGTTTCTATTGTGTTGTGCCAATTTTGTTGTGTTGCGGCTTGTTTCCATTGTGTTGTGACTTGTTTCCAATGTGTTGTGGCAATTTTATGTTGCGACTTGTTTCCATTGTGTTGCGACTTGTTTCCGTTGTGTTGTGCCAATTTGGTTATGTTGCGACTTGTTTTCGTTGTGTTGCGACTTGTTTCCATTGTGTTGTGCCAATTTCGTTGTGTTACAGCTTGTTTCAATTGTGTTGTGACTTGTTTCCAATGTGTTGTGCCAATTTTATGTTGCGACTTGTTTCCATTGTGTTGCGACTTGTTTCCGTTGTGTTGTGCCAGTTTGGTTATGTTGCAACTTGTTTCTGTTGTGTTGCGACTTGTTTCCATTGTGTTGTGCCAATTTTGTTGTGTTGCGGCTTGTTTCCATTGTGTTGTGACATGTTTCCAATGTGTTGTGCCAATTTTATGTTGCAACTTGTTTCCATTGTGTTGCGACTTGTTTCTATTGTGTTGTGCCAATCTGGTTATGTTGAGACTTGTTTCTGTTAAGTTGCGATTTGTTTCCATTGTGTTGCGACTTGTTTCCATTGTTGCGACTTGTTTCCATTGTGTTGTGGCAATTTTGTTGTGTTGCGGCTTGTTTCCATTGTGTTGTGACTTGTTTCCAATGTGTTGTGCCAATTTTATGTTGCGACTTGTTTCCGTTGTGTTGTGGCAATTTGGTTATGTTGCAACTTCTTTCCATTGTGTTGTGACTTGTTTCCATTGTGTTGTGCCAATTTTGTTGTGTTGCGGCTTGTTTCCATTGTGTTGTGACTTGTTTCCATTGTGTTGTGCCAATTTCGTTATATTGCAACTTGTTTCTGTTGTGTTCCGACTTGTTTCCATTGTGTTGAGCCAATTTTGTTGTGTTGTGGCTTGTTTCCATTGTGTTGTGACTTGTTTCCATTGTGTTGTGCCAATTTTATGTTGCGACTTGTTTACATTGTGTTGCGGCAATTTGGTTATGTTGCGACTTCTTTCCGTTGTGTTGCGACTTGTTTCCATTGTGTTGTGACTTGTTTCCATTGTGTTGTGACAATTTTATGTTGCGACTTCTTTTCGTTGTGTTGTGACTTGTTTCCGTTGTGTTGCGGCTTCTTTCTGTTGTATTGCAACTTGTTTCTGTTGTGTTGCAACTTGTTTCCTTTGAGATGTGGCTTGTTTCCATTGTGTTGTGCCAATTTCGTTGTTGCGACTTATTTCCATTGTTTTGCAACTT
The DNA here is from genome assembly GCA_039654775.1 of Spinibarbus caldwelli. Taxonomy (NCBI): domain Eukaryota; kingdom Metazoa; phylum Chordata; class Actinopteri; order Cypriniformes; family Cyprinidae; genus Spinibarbus; species Spinibarbus caldwelli. The sequence continues at coordinate 30,468,654 of CM077220.1, read as the reverse complement.
GCTTTCATTGTGATGTGGCTTGTTTCCGTTATGTTGTGACTTGTTTCCGTTGTGTTGTGGCTTGTTTCCGTTGTGTTGCAGCTTGTTTCCATTGTGTTGTGCTAATTTCGTGGTGTTGAGACTTGTTTCCATAGTGTTGTGGAGATTTCATTGTGTTGTGCACTACTGCGCCACCATACTTTCCTGCATTTCTGACTTTTTTCTCACATTTGCAAATTTATATCTCATAATTTTGACTTATTTTCTCTGAACTGAACACAGAACACTATAAATTCGCTATTGCTAGTTATAAAGTCCAATTCTGAGAGAAAAAAAAATATTATTTTCTTACAATTGTGAGTTTATCCCAATAATATAAACTTGCAATTCTGACTTTTTTCTCAGAATTGTGTGATAGAAACTTGCAATTGCAAGTTCTAAAGTCAGAATTGCATGATATAAAGTAGGGATGTGCCCGAATAGCGAATCCATATTCGGAAAAGCACGGAAAACGAATAATGCGTCGTACGGAGCCACAAAAGGGACATGGTTAGCCGCTTGCTAGCAGTTCCCTGTTACATTACAGTACATAAAATTTCACTTACCACATAAACAGAGAGAGGTAAGTAGAGATGACTGATAGGACGATGTCGAATGATTTACAGATCCTGAGCACCACTGACAAACATCTAATCTTGTGAAATGTGTGGTAAGTAATGCCGCTCCGTAGTAAAGTAGGCTACCTGTGATCGTGCGTTCATAAGTGATTTCAATGTGCCACATATTAATAACGGCTCCCTGATGCCTGCAATTTATATACAGGATAATTACCCAACAATATAATTGTGAGAGAAAGCACTGAAATATATTTTTCTCATATATCTCGTATACATTGTATTTATTCCCTTTACGGTTGCCGTAGTACACACCTTTACCTTTCCAAATACCGTATTCGGATTCGGGCACATCCCTAATATAAAGTCTCAAACATGTTATAAAGTCAGAATTACAAGATATAAACTTCTACAATTCTGAGAAAAAAGTCTGAATTGTGAGATAAAATGTCGCAATTACCTTTTTTATTTTTATTCAGTGGTGGAAACAGGATTTATAGGGAACTTATGTATCTAAAAGAGGAAAAAATGAGCATGCTCAAAAGCTCTTATTTCAATGACCCCTGGAGGCAGATGTATGTCTGAGTTTATTGATCTGTATGAATATGAATAGATGTGGGAGGAGACTCACGGTTTTAGAGCAGCCAGCCAGGCAGGCAGAGAGGTAGGTAATGCCGTTGGAGCCACAGACGGGGCTTAGAGAAGACGTGTAACAATTACAGCCTGACAGACATGCGGCCTCCGTCCGCTCCCATGAACCTAGACTCCTAAATGGAGAGAATGAATATGGGATGAAAGAAGGACCACATGTTCCCCTTCAAATTCATAGTTTAGTGAGTCTGATCCTCTGTAAAATTAATGCTGCAATTCAGCTTAGTGCTTTTGTGATGTGAACACTAAAGTCTTTATACTCTGAGTGTCTGTATTTATTGCCAATTGTTGTGGATCATTAAAAATTTGTGTGAGGCTTTTATGGTGAAGCGCTCTACTCACTCGTTGCCATAGGCAACAGTAACCCCAGCGACCGGACCTGTATCACAGCCAAGGAAGAGGAAGGAGACGTAGCAGGCCGTAGAGATGATATTGACTAGCATAGCCAGACGAATAGCCCCTAACGCAGACAGATTCAACTTCTTCACCAGGAGCCCACCCAGGAAAATGCCCAGACAAGCACAGGGGATTGCTGTCATACCTGAAAATACACAGATTTGATAGGCAGCTTTCAGTTACTTGCAGGGATTTCATATGAAACAGCTTTTTACGAGTTGGATGTTTTTGTGCAGTTTTGAAAATATTCCGTTTTTGTCTACCTAGGAGCTGATTAGCGGAGGACGTTGAGAGGTTGAACTGCTGTTCGAGATATTTCCCTAGGAAGGCAGCAAATCCAGCCACCACAGCGATTTCCATGCAGGCAGCGAGAATGACACAGGTGAAAACCGGGTTGGACAGCAGATGCTTAGTCACCTTAGGGATAACTGAGAAGAAATTAGACTCATATTAGTGGATGATCAGGAAAATATGACATTTTTAACTTCCCATAGAGAATGATGTAATCCAGGGGTTTCAAATTTTTCATGTCAAGGATCTGCAAATTTGATGCCCCCTTTTGAGGGGTCCTTTTATTAAAATATAATGACAGCTATTGATTTTTATATTTAAAGATCCATTTAAACTGTGTAGGAAAACATTAAGCATGGTACAATAAAGACAACACTTTCCAAAATTGAATTACTGGCCTTATAGTATTATAAAGAACCTTATAAATATTTACTTTAGTTTAGTTTATATATTTGTATTTGAATTTTATAAACCATTTTAGCATAAGGTTGCAACATAAAACTATTTTAATTTAATTGAAATTTATTTATATAGAGCAAAAAAAAAAAAAAAGTGTCTTTAAAATTGGTCTACAATTAATTGTGATAAAACAATAGGAAAATTAATGTGTTTAAACATATTAAACATATTAAAGTCTTTAACATGCTCTGTTTGACAAATTTTATATAAATGTTACATTATAAAACAATATTTTACTTTTTCTACAGCATCCCCACAAATATACATAGGACAAGCAGTTTGGAGAATGGATGTATAGATGGATCGATAGATGGATTTTATTTTTTCTCTCTGGGGGGGGGGTCCCCAGACCCCTGTTTAAAAATCCCTTTTGCAATCTATTTACAGCATTTGGAGAGACGAGTCTTGTTCTAAAACTACTATAAATAATGAACTGACAACAATGATAAATCAAACAAAATGATTATTTTATGTACGATTGCCTATAAAACCTAATGCATGACCTGTGTGTAGACTCTCTTTGTCTTGTCCTCTCTCTTACCCTGCAGGTGCTGGCAGCAGGTGAGGCCAGTGTTGATCTCTGGGTCATCTGAGGCTTTGACTCCTTCATACTCCTGCACCAGCTCAGCAGGCAGCATGGCCTGTTCACTCTCACCCCCTGGGCCCTCCCCAGGCTCGTTCAGCGACTGCGGGAACCCAAACATGAAAAACGAGGAGAGGAAGAGGAAAAGGCCACAGATGATAAAGCCGCCCCACCAGGCACCGATCCAGCGCGGATCGTCAGGAGTGATGTCCAGCGTGGCTGTTATGAGCAAACAGAGATCTGATGAGATATTTACTGAGACATCGTGTTTCATTACGTGTATTGATTTAACAGCGTGCCTTTATCTAAAACCACTTACAAAAAATAACAAAAGTCAATCATATTTCAGTGTGTCCATTTTTGATGCCGGCACTCACTTGTGTCAATGAAGACTGCATCAACATAAACTTTGGTGCACAGAGAGCCAAGAATAAAACCACAGGCTGGTCCAAACACCAGTGTAGAGAATAAGATACCTGTAATGCAATACCAAAGACTAGCGTCAAAGAAGTTATTCAAGAAAAGTAAATTCATTCATGCAAAGTCTTGGCTAAACTGTTGTCATTTCACTTAAATGAAATTTGTTCAAACCCTTGACTCAAACCCTTCAGTTAACAGTTAACAAGGCGTTTACACTAACCATCTAGCTGCTTATGTAAATAGCCTCTTTTTAGGGCAGAATTTTAGAATTTATTATTATTATTAGTATTAGAATAATTACAGAAGGAGAATTATATCATATTCTATAACCTTAAGTAGCCCAAAGTAAAAGAGCTATTTCATTTAGTTATTTTGTACGTTTTAAATATTCTCTGGGTGAAACAATTAATTTACATAATCTACATCATCTTCATTGCAATAACCGGCACCTGATGCGTTTATGTAAAATCTGATAAATACACACATTTCTCTGTTGATTATCATATCTTGTGGGAGTACTAAATGAGTAGAGGCCAACATATAGATTGTGTATGTGTTGGTACAGGTTGTACCATCAGCTGTTCTACCCTTCGGCAAGTAATTATCTGTCCAGACACAGAAGCAGCACAGCATAATCATTAACAGAGAACACTGAAGAACACAAACAGCCATATACTACTATAAATTAACGTGAGAGATAATGAGAAACAGCCGATGGGATAATCTTGTTTCATCCTGAAGGGGATTATTTTGTGATAATGACCGACTGACTGTTCATTCTCTTATGCATTACATGCCTACTTACCAAATAAATACACTACCATTCAAAAGTTTAGGCTTGGTAATGTTTTTGAAAAAAGTCTCTTATGCTCACCATTTGCATTTGCAAAATTTTACCTTTGCACCATGTGCTGCATTCATTTGATAAAAAAAAACCCCAATAAAATCAGTAATATTGTAAAATATTCATTTTAAAACAACTATTTTCTGCTTTTTTCTGCTAAGTAATTTATTCCTGAGATGGCAAAACTGAATATTCATTCTAAAATTCTGATTTGGTGCTCAAAAAAAGTATTGATTTCTTTCCAAAAAAATCGTACTGACTAAAATATTGGATTGAGCTGAAATTATTTTATCATTTAAAAAATTCTGCATACTGCATACAACCAACGGTTTAGACAAACACTGCAACAATATCACTAATGCTAATACTGTGATCCTCTAAGCCCATTTTCACTCTATTCAGTAACTGAGATGCAAGATGTTAGTGCCAGTTGTGTTTGTATGAACAAGAATAAGTGAGTCTGTGATGTGATACAAGAGACATGAACATAGCACCGGTTTCAGTTACCCAGAAGAACGGTCTGATTTATGCCATTGCCATGACTAGAGTTAATAAGAGGAAACATCAGGGCGCTGGTTGGCACAATTAACCACCCAGAACCAAGTAGTTACACTAGAGAGCCAATTTAATACAAGTATGTAAAGCTTAATGCACATTCACACCAAAAAAGATAACTATTAGTGTCCACACCAACACACAATAATGTTTTGTTTCATAAGTGTGCTGCAGTTCTCATTTGCCGCTTTAAATGCTTGAGTGCTTTAAAACAGTATTCTGATTGGCTGTTACTGTTTTTATCATTCTTCAGATGGAAAGAACAATTTTGAAAGTGATTCCAATGATATCGTTCTTGTGTCATTATTGTGTAGTTGTGGTGTGGGCTTCACTATTCTCATTGAATTTTGAAACTTTATAGTTACCATTATAGTAATCATCCTTGGTGTGAACCGGCCTTTACTATGGAAAGAATGAACCTCACCTCCTTGCTGTAAAGTTAAGAGTGCAGAAAGGTCTGTAACATGACCTTTAATGGTATATTTACTCTGATCTTTAAAAAGTGTTTTAGTTTTATCCATTAGCCTGGATGAAATTGATTAAGCACCTTAGATCATGTATGTCAGTCCTAATGTTACCCCTCACAAGAGAATGTAATCCTAGACCAGTTCTCTTACTCTGGTATTCAGTATGAATATAGATGCTGGATAATTCACTTAAAACAGATAGGCCTTTCTGCTTGTGCCTATGCGAAATACCCAGAGCCTCTGTGATCAAACAGCTAAATAACTTGATTCCACTATGCCCACCAGCAATGACTGTCTCCAAAGAGGATGTTCATGTTTGTTATAGTTTATATTTTGCTTAAATGAGAGATATGTCCGGTTTAAAGGCTAAAAAGGATTAAAAGATGCAAAAGGAAGAGAGAAAGAAGCTTGCATGGGTTGCTCAGACATTAATGCTCATAGACAAGTCAGCTCAATGCAAAGACATCAGAAACACTGCGGGAAAGGAGACAAAGCAGAAATGCTGTAAAAAGCACACATGGAAACCCACAGACATTCACAACTATCTTCTGGGCCTTTGAAGGCTACTCAACTATAATAGTCATACATTGATCAATTTCTATGCAAGGGTTTCATTTCAGGAGATTTTTAAGACATTAAAGTCTGGGGTTGATCTGTTCCTTATTTGTATGAAATGTATGGAGAATCACTGTAGTCATGCGAGAGAAAGAGAGTGAGAAGAATAGAGAGAGAGGGAGAGTGAGCTGCCTGAGGGATGACAGAGCAGCCAGCACACATTAGCTTCATAGCAGAAGTAACAGGCACCGAAGGCCATTATTGCTTCTTGTTTACTCCTTAACAACATGGCAACAGGAGATTAAGACAGTGGCGCACTACGCTAAACCAATGGGTTTAAGCTTGATACCTGGAAATTTCCCAAGTGAGTTCGCTGCAAACCTAAATTACTATAGCTATTCCAGCCACATACAGTATCTATGCTCTTTGTGTATCTTCATTCAATAGCTTTCTGCCAGAGAGTCCTCCAAGATTCAGGATGCATTAAGCATACAACCTTTTGTGCCTTATAAATCATTAATAATAGTAAGTGCTGTAATTGCTGCAACGGCAGGATATTGACGGTACTGCTACATGATATACCCTAAAACAACAACAGTACTTTGTAGTGTTTCTTTTAGTGCCTGACCAGCACATTTACAGACACTTTTGCAGGGGTTCAAGTAGTGCCATTTGAGGGCCTTTAAAATACAGCTTCTAAAACATATTGAGTAAGAAATCCAAAGAGTCGTTTTCAGGCTATTGTGGTAACAAACACAAACTCTCTAGGTCCACCCTATTACACCTCTAGTTGACTGTTTCCTATTGTTTGGTGTAGATGCTGGTGATTGCCATGGCACCTGGTTCAAATGCAAAAGGGGAGCTTTTTAAGCAGTTGCTATTGTTCTTTCCTAAATGGAGTAAAACAGATTAAGCCAAATAACATTTTACAATAATGTTCTACATATTAGGTGTTATGAACCAACAGTGTACAATACTTTTATTTTTATTTTTGGTAAAACTTTACATTTGTTAACATTAGCTAACATAAACTAAGCATGTTAATCATAGTTCGTGTTCATTTAAAAATGTACATTATTGTTAATTATTACATTATTATTTACATTATTAAAATCAAAAGTTGTATCTGTTCATATTATTTAACAAGTAAATTAATAAATCAATCAATCAATTTTTACTTTACTCATTTTCTATAATAGACATAAAACTGAACAATTTACAACAATCAAAATTAATAATAATAATGATAATTTATTATTATTATCATCATCATTATTACTGCAATAATTATTATTAATCATTTTAATTGTTTTGATAAAGGTTTTTAATAACAGGTTTAATAAAGTATATTATTAATGTTCCTTATTAAGGTAAAAGAACAAAATTATTTGTATAATGTGTGCATGTTTCATATATTTGTAGTAGCCCTAGTGAAAAATTAATATACTAAAATGTATTTGAAATACATTTATTTCAAATACATTTACATATTTATGTACTTAATAAAAATACCGTGCAATTATACTTTTAGTATAATTTAACTGGGATACTTAATGTCTGCTAAATTGGAACAACTAATTTTGTACTTAATGCACTTTAATTGTGCAGAAGTAGTGCTGAAGTCCAACTAAAGATCTACTGAAGTATATTTGATTGTGCTAAAGTGGAACTACTGCAAGTATACTTTAGGTACACTTTCATTTAAAGACCAATATTATTCAAAGATCATGCAATCCACATCAATAGTGACATTAAAACACATTTTAGTTTAAGAAATGTGCATCGTACATGAGTAGTAAGTAGTACATAAGTAGTACTCCAAATAAAGTTTAATTATCATTTTTTATCTTAGTAAGTCTCAAGCAATATGTCAGTAAATATGGTCATAGATTTTAACTATACTTAGTATGACAAAAATATATAACTTTTTTCACTAGGGAGAACCTAGCAGTAAAATATATGAGCTACTGGCTAAGTTTGTCATCTACAATACCATGGTGTCAGGGCACTTTAGGCTTACTGATGGGGCTGAGGGGGTGTACATAACACAAAAAGGTTGTGCAGATCACTCTCACCAATATAAAGGGAAGAGTCTTCTCGTCTGACGTGATCATCGATGTAAGACACTCCCAGAGGCTGCAGGGGTGTCGCTCCAATCCCCAGAAGCATTTGAGCTCCGATCAGCAGCAGGTACATCATGTTGGTATTGGTTCTATTCCCACAGATGTAACCAGGATCCGAGAGCCCTGCTCGACTAGTATTGGAGCACACATCCTTTCCCTGTCCCACAGGTCGTGACTCTCCGGACTGATATTCATACTGGTGAGTCAAGAACTCAGGCAGCGCTGACAGTAACGCTCCCAGAGCCATCACGATGCCCCCACAACCAATCAGCCGCGGCCGATGGGCTCTGGCCCCAAAGTAGCTGACGAATAGGATGAGGGCAAGGTTGCCAATCTCAAAGCTGCTGGCGATCACACCCACGTCAGCGCTCTGCAAGTTGAAACGTCGCTCTAGCGTAGTGAGGACACTGACCTAAAATATAAAGAAACATACACTGTTGCAAAGCTGTATGCACATTTGAACTGACACCAAATCACTAATTGTCTTTTAATTTAAAAATCTATATTCAAAACTCACAATATTCATGGCTTAGGGATCTTAAGCAACATAACAGATTGGTGAGATTTTGTTGAGAACATAGATGCTGTATTGAAGGTATAAATCAAATGTAAACATCCATATGAATGTTGACAAATTGTAATTATTATGGACTTGGACTTTGAGTATTTTATACAGTTATTTTAAACAATTTAATAATGTGCCATTCAAGTCACCTTTCATACATAACAAATACCTCAGATAAAGCACAAGGTAGGACAGAATTGTTTTTCAGGCAATTTCATAAGTCATCGCTAGGGAAAATGACAAATCAATCATATCACTTTACTCCCAACCCTACAGAGCAGATGCATTCATGTAGTGATGTAACTGTGTGCATCTTTCTCTTGTACTGAAAGCTAACACGAAGTCTTGGGCAGACCATTTTAACGTTTATTCCATTAAACTAAGTAGTATCTATGTTTATGGTAGTAACAAATCAATATTGTTACTGCCAACAAATTGCAAATTTTTGTTACTGAATTCTGTTGTTTGGCACCTTTTTCAGAGTACTTATCCTAATTGTTATTAGTGACATTTCTTACCAAGTTACATTTTCTTTTTCCTTGTTGTACAGTATGTAATGACTAGTTAGAATCGCTACTTTATTTCTTTAGTTCAGTTTATACTTTAGTTCAATTAAAAATGTAAGTAATAACCTATATACTAAGAAAACTAGAATATATAGCCTAATGGTAGCTATTTGAATAATCTTTTTTTTCTTCTTTTTTTTTTTTTAAACTGAAGAACAAACAAAAATAAGTACCAACAACAACTGAAATACATAGTAAATAGCTGGAATCAAAGACCCCCAATAAAATTTAATAGCAAACATTTTATATTTTTTTGTTTGTTTTTTTGTTTTTTTGTTTTTATCAGAGATGATGCACATTAATAAACATTACTGTAAATGCACTAGTTAGCAAAATATTTTCCATCAGCCCTACCAAATTTCAACCAAAAAAACAAAATATAAAATTGAAATTACAAAATTATTAAAATCGTTATAAACATGCAAAAAAGTTAAGTAATTTATATTGAAATAATTGTCCATATTTACTATTCCACAGTAATATTGTCCCTATATAGTGACCAGTCACAGATAGGGCCTACACTGAATATTAATTGAAAAGTTAATGGTGAAATTCAAAAAAAGTACTGGTCAATATCAGATTACGTCTAGTAATTAGAAAATGAGTACTACAGTAAAAGCCTATTTTAAGGAATAAATGCCAAAACGGCTTGCCATATATGATCGCTCTGACATATCTGATCATTCTGACATATTTTTATGTGCATAAGTGGCTCAAAGACAAAATAAGGTAATCGTTCGGTGAGATTACCTTGGAGCCACTGATGCACATAATGTTGGAAAGGAGAGGTATTTGACCACTGGGCCACTCACTAGACCGATGATCATTTTTCATCATAGCGCCTCTAAATCATAAAGAAATAAAGCAGTCGAGATACACACGCAAGAAGCCCTATACCTCACGATGCTGTTTATTTCTATCGCTTTAGGGAAAAGATAAGCGATGCGTACCGGACACCATTCAATGTCATCCACATACAGTACGTACGCAGTATGAGCTGCGTGTGTTAATGGCTCGACTCACCAGATAGGCTCCTACAGTGCCCTGTGCCAACATTAAGGCACATTCTGCTATGAGGAATATTTTGATGTTGGAGAAGCATGATGTCTTCTTCTGGCACTCGTCTGGCTCAGTGTCTGGCGTGCTTCCCTCCGCGTACATCCTCTGATGCGGACTGCAGCAAGCAGAAAGACAGGCTCGGACAGAAGGTGACCATTGAGGACGAGTGCAGATGGATCCTCAACAAGACGTGCGCGGCTCCATTAACATCGCCTCCGGTTCCGGTCCGCGTTCGAATTGAATCGTATGGAATGAATCTTGAGCGTCCTTAGTGCTGTCACCTCAAAAACTGCGCACTCGCGTCTGATCCGCTGATCTGAATGTTCCAAAGGAACCGACGGAAGACCACGGCAGCCTATTAATAACCATGAACATCACCGACACACGGAAACTGCGATTCGGTTTTGCGTGAGACGGTTACCGTGAGTCTTCTGTGAGGAGAGTTTGCCGGTGTGTGTGGAGGACTCAGCTCATGCGTGTCCTCATCTACACCAAAGCCTGCACCAAATGATGACCTCGCTCTCCTTTCTCTTTCTACTGGCTCTCTTTATTTCCTCCTCCTCCCACAAACACATCTATTAGATAGATAGATAGATAGATAGATAGATAGATAGATATTATTAATAATTTTATCAATAATAAAAGGGCTCCATCAAGAGTAAAAAAATAAAAAAGCTTAAGTTTTCTAAATGAGTGCAGTTTCTACATTGTCAAAGTGATTATTATTACCTCACTAAAAATAACCCTCAGTATGTGTCCCCTGAGAGCAATGTGCCAAACTAGGGATGTATGAGCTGCTGACCAAATGATCAAAGGTAATACTACATCTGTCAGCATTTACTTGCCTGATGTTGTTCCAAAACCATATGACTTTATTCCACGTGACAGAAAATGTCAAGCAGAATGACAATTTCAGTCATTTAGTTTCAGTGTAAGAGAAAAAAAGGTGCAAAACGTGAGATAAGTGATCACGTCTCGGTTACGTATGTAATCCTCGTTCCCTGAAGGAGGGAGCGGAGACGTCACGTCGGATGACCGACGAAATTGGGATCTCGCCAGACAGACCAATCCACTTCGAGTGTAACTAAACGAGCCATGGCATGTGATTATTGCATCCAGCTGCCGCTGATCACAGCGTGAGTATAAGAGGCAGCAGATGCACCGCATTAACTCATGCTTTTGCTGAAGAGCAGAACCGGTGACCCGGCAGCTCAGCGACTGTGGCGACGGGATGTCTCCGTTCCCTCCTTCAGGGAACGAGGGTTACATAGGTAACCGAGATGTTCCCCTTTCAGTCGGTCACGTCGGATGACCGACGAAATTGGGATCCCTACCAAAGCGCCACAGGAGCTGCCCCTTCCAGTGCCCTGTGTAGGCCTCCTGATCCTTCCTATAAGGCAGACGATAGGAGCGGGCTCTACACAGAGAAGGTCAACTACTGTTGTTCCTTGAGCAACCCAAACAGTAGGACTAGGATAACACTGGGAAGCGTGCCCTTCCGCTTGGAAGAGGCACACTGCGGAGTAAATGTGCCGGTATTCGGTAATGCGATATATCACGATAATGAATATGCACGGTATCGTTATCGTGGGCGCTTCAAAATATGGAAAAAGAATATTAAAAATTGTTCCGAATTTTTAATGCATTTTAAGAATACTTTTCCCATTAACTGGTTAAATGCACAACACCGCTGTAAAGCTGCACCGAAGACGCGTGTGTACTCTGGTGTAAACAAGCACGAATGAGAAGCGCATGGCGAACACATGAGAGATGCTCTGGATGAAAGCGCACATTCACTCTCTGACAGCAGATGGCGCTGAACAGCAGATGCAGCGGTATTACCCCGGAAACCCGTAAAAAAAAGCAGCTGCGCTACTTTCAAAAACGTATTGAAATTGTTTAAATAGCCATTCAGATTTTTGTATTGGCAGTGGTGTTCATCACAGCGCCAAATACTTTAATATGTCTATGTCTCAATAGGCTATTTATTTTTAAAAAAAATTTACATTTTAATCTGGACTACAACATGCCCTAGATATTGTTTGAAAGTGTTTTGATTCTTCATTGTTTGGTCACACTTTACATTAGGGCTTCATTAGTTAACATTAGTTAATTAATTAGTTAACATAAACTCCCAATGAAAAATTCTTCTAAACATTCATTAATCTTAGGAAATTCAAATATATAATAACACGTTGTTAAAATATAAATAGTTATAAACTTTGTGTTATAAACTGTTTATTTTATGAACCCGAGCTAACATGAACTAAGAGTTGTTTTTAAAAAAGATGAATAACTTCAGTAGCAAATGTAGCTTTTGCTCATTGATAATGTTAATGCATTAACTAAGGTTAACTAATGAGATCTTACTGTAAAGTGATACCTATTTGTCTTTTAATTCTTTTGCACTTTAATCTGTGTAAAATTTTTAACTTTATAATTTTTTTGTTTACTACTTGTATTTAAATGTTCATATATTTTTGTTATAAGAAACGTTATTAAACCTATTATACTGTATTATGACAACACTTTTTTGCAACTAAATTTCAATATCGTGATAATATTGTATACCGTGATAAAAACATTAGCAATTAATCGCAACATGAAAATTTGATACCGGCATATCCCTACTGCGGAGTCACCTCCTCCCAGAGGGGATTAAGTGACATTCAGACATGTGAAGTAACCCCGTAGGGCCCTATTGCACATGGAAGTGTCTGAGATGACTTAGGCTGCATCACTAGAGATGACAGAACGGGGTCTGCCAGGGGAAACACGGCTCTAATAAGCATACCGTGGAATACACATATGGGATTCCAGCAGGGTCTCTCATATGGGCACTAGCCTCACACCAGATTTCAATAATTCATTGGCTGAAAGGCCTGGCGCCGGACGCTCCACCACGTCCGGACGCCGGAGTACTGGAGGACTTGACAGGGTTTGCCTGGTTAAGAAACTCTCTGTAGAATTAGGCATAAGAACGCCGCAAGCTGACTCTGAGTCGGGCCTCTCAGTGCCAAAACCCGTTTGAGGTGAGAACACAGGAGGAAACCGGTTCGACACGTAGGCTATAAAACCTACCAAACGTGTTGGGGGTCGCCCAACCCGCAGCTCTACAGATGTCTGCTAGTGAGGCACCACGAGCCAGCGCCCAGGACGATGCGACACCCCTAGTGGAGTGAGCACACAACCTGAGTGGGCAGGGCACACCTTGTGCTTCGTAGGCCAAGGTGATGGCATCCACTATCCAGTGGGCCATCCTCTGCTTGGAGACAGCCTTCCCCTTCTGCTGTCCTCCGTAACAGACAAAGAGCTGTTCTGCGGTCCTGAAGCTCTGAGTTCTATCCACGTACTGACGCAGTGTACGTACAGGACAGAGCAAAGCTAGGGCTGGGTCTGCCTCCTCCAGGGGCAGCTTGCAGGTTCACTACCTGGTCCCTGAAGTGAGTGGTAGGAACCTTGGGCACATAGCCGGGCCAGGGCCTAAGTGTTGCACTGGAGTCAGCCGGCCCAAACTCAAGGCACAACTCGTCGACCGAAAATGCATGCAGATCCCCCACCCTCTTGACTGAGGCCAACGCAGTCAGGAGTAGGGTTTTCATAGAGAGAAACTTCAACTCGACTGACTGCAACAGCTCAAAGGGGGCAGTTTGTAGGGCTCTTAGCACCAATGCCAAATCCCAAGAGGGTAGGGAGGGAGGCCTAGGAGGATTTAACCTCCTGGCCCCCCTAAGAAACCTGACGACTAGATCGTGCTTCCCCACCGACCTCCCTCTATGGGGTCGTGGCGGGCAGAAATAGCAGCAACGTACACCTTAAGGGTGGAGGGGGACAGCCTACGCTCCAACCCTTGTTGCAAAAAGGAAAGGACGGCTCTGATCGAACATCTCCGGGGGTCCTCATGGTGAGAGGAACACCATTTGACGAACAGGTTCCACTTCAGTGCATGGGCCGTCTTGTGGATGGTGCTCGTGCTGAAGCGATAGTGAGAGCTACCTCCTGGGGCAGGTCACCTAGAACCTCCGTGTCCCGTCCAGGGACCACACATGGAGTTTCCACAAGTCTGGACACGGGTGCCAGAGGGTGCCCCATCTCTGAGAAAGCAGATCCTTCCTCAGAGGAATCGGCCAGGGAGGGGCTGTCACAAGGAGCATGAGTTCCGGGAACCAGGTCCTGTTGGGCCAATATGGAGCCACTAACAGGACCTGCTCCTCGTTCTCCCTGATCTTGCACAGTGTCTGTGCTAGCAGGCTCACTGGGGGGAACGTATATTTGCACAGGCCCTGGGGCCAGCTGTGTGCCAGTGCATCCGTGCCGAGCGTTGCCTCGGACAGGGAGTAGAACCACTGGCAGTGGGTGGTCTCTGGAGATGCAAACAGGTCTACCTGAGCAACTCCGAACCGACCCCAAATCAGCTGGACCGCCTGGGGATGGAGTCTCCACTCCCCAGGAAGTGCCGCTTGAGACAGCTCGTTGGTCGCCTGATTGAACACTCCTGGGATGTGGATGGCATGAAGGGACCTCAGATGTTTCTGACTCCAGAGGAGGAGGTGGCGGGTGAGTTGCGACATGCGACGCGAGCGTAAACCGCCTTGCCGGTTGATATACGCAACGGTCGCAGTGTTGTCCATACAGATCAGAATGTCCTTGCCCTGAAGGCACCCTCTAAGGCAGCTCAAGGCAAGGCGTACTGCCAGCAGCTCGAGGCAATTTATATGCCAACGCGGTTGGGGACCCGTCCATACCCCTGACACTGCGTGCCCATTGTACGTGGCTCCCCAGCCGGTGGCCGAGGCATCCGTGAATACCACAGCATGCCTGGATACCTGCTCCAGGGGCACTCCTGCCCGAAGGAATGAGGGATCTGACCATGGGCTGAAGGTCTTGCGGCAGGCCGGTGTAATCTGGGCCATATGCCCCAGGAGCCTCTGAAAGTGTTTCAGTGGGACCGCTGTCCTGCCTGATAAGTCTTGAGGCAGTTCAGCGCCGACTGAGCACGTTCCTGGGTGAGGCGTGCTGTCTGGTTGACCGAATCCAACTCCATGCCGAGAAAAGAGATCCTCTGCATTGGCACGAGTTTGCTCTTTTCCCAATTGACCCGAAGGCCCAACTGGCTGAGGTGCCTGAGCACCAGGTCCCTGTATGCGCATAACTGCTCTTGAGACTGTGCAAGTATGAGCCAGTCGTCGAGGTAGTTGAGGATGCGCACACCCGGTTCTCTCAGGGGAACAAGGGCCGCCTCTACGACTTTGGTGAAGACGCGAGGCGAAAGGGACAGTCCGAAGGGCAGTACCTTGTACTGATATGCCCGACCCTCAAATGCGAATCGCAGGAATGCCCTGTGTCACGGGAGAATCGAGACATGAAAGTACACGTCCTTCAGGTCGATCGCTGCAAACCAATCTAGGGGACGGACGCACCCAAAAATGCGTTTCTGCATCAACATCTTTCACGGCATCTTGTGAAGTGCACAGTTCAAAACTCGCAGATCCAAGATCGGTCGTAACCCACCGCTTTTCTTGGGCACAATGAAGTAAGGGCTGTAAAACCCCGACGTCATATCGGCTGGAGGGACCGGCTCTATCGCGTCCCCTCACTATCGCCAGCAGGACTGCAATTTCCGCATGCAAGACAGGGGCATCGATGGCCTTGACTGAAGTGAACTGGATGCCCCTGAACTTGGGGGGACGCCGGGCGAACTGAATCGTGTAGCCGAGTCCGCAGGAGCCACCGAGACGGACTGGGGAGCGCTAGCCATAATGCATGGTTCACCACTCTCCTCCTCTTGAGACCCAGAGATTGAGGAGACCGCACTTTATTGATGTTTTGGGTACCGCTGGCTGCTGGGCTAGCGGCGGAACAAAATGAAACAAAAGATTCTCCACCCGGCCCTCCTCCGGGGGAGGGAGTGGTGCAGTCACCATCTCCTGACGTGCAGTCTCCACCATCTCTGGGTCGCCCGTCTCAGGGCCTCTTGCACTTGCGCTTGCTGCCAGGTTTGGCGGGGGCCTGGACGGGCTGGGCGTCCTGTCTGTGACTGGCTCCACGACGCTACCTGGTGGAAGGCTGCTGCGGCTGCGCGGGAGCAGGGGGGTGCCCACGGCGATGAGCAGTCTGAGGGGCTGCACCGGGGTGGAAGCAGCAGGTTTCCCCCGGCGCATGATGTGTTTGATCGCCTCAGTCTGCTGCTGTGCTGCCCCCGCCAAACCTGGCAGCAAGCGCAAGTGCAAGAGGCACTGAGACGGGCGACCCAGAGATGGTGGAGACTGCACGTCAGGAGATGGTGACTGAACTGCTGGGCAAAGCTCTTAACAGCGTCGCCGTAAAGGCCAGTCTGTGACATGGGAGCATTCAGGAACTGTACCTTCTCCTGCTCCATGTCAGTCAGACACAGCCAGAGATGGCGCTCCTGGACCACTAGCATGGACATCACACGACCCAGAGACTGTGCAGTCACCTTCATCGCTCAAAGCGCGAGGTCTGTCGCAGCACACAGTTCATGTAGAACCGCCAGGTCGTGGTCACCCTCGTGCAGGTCTTTCAGGGCTTTGGCCTGGTGGACCTGCAGTAACGCCATGGTGTGGAGGGCAGAAGCCGCCTCTCCACAAGCTCTGTAAGCACTGCCAGTTAGGCCTGACGAATACTTACAGGCCCGTGAGGGGAGACACGGGTCACCCTGCAGAGTGGTAGCGGCTGTTGGACACAGTTGCATGGCCACAGACCGCTCCACTGAGGGGATGCCCGCATACCCCAAAGCTGCCCCACCATCGAGGGTGGTGAGGGCGGAGGAGCCACAAGACTTGTTTCGGGCAGTGAAAGGTGCCCTCCACAATCTAGTGAGCTCCTCATGCACCTCCGGGAAGAATGGCACCAGAGGGGGGCGCTGAGAACCAGCGCGACCCCCACTGAGAAACCATTCATCCAGCCTCGAAGTATCGGGACGCGGTGGAGGATTCCACACAAGCCCGACATTCTCGGCGGCCCGGGAAGCATAGCCGTCATCTCTGGGTCTGGCTCGGACAACGCTACCACACCCGAAGGGGGCAACGCAGCCGAGTCGTCATCCCCGGAGAGAGAGGGCTTGCCCTCCGATGCAGCGATCGACATCTGGTCACCAGAGGGGGCACAGAAGGAACGAATGGCCAGCCCGCTCCAACGGCAGCTCCACCGGCTGCGGAGTGCTTGAGGGGTGAGGAGCTCCACTTGGGGACGCCCTCACCGTGATCCTCAAATCACCTCTGACTCCACCGGACGCAGTGCCGCCCCGGGTGCCGGGACGAACGCTGGATCGCGGCAGAGGCAGAGGGACTCTGCCATGTTTGACATAGCGGAGTCTTTTATGCAACTCCAAGATGGTCATGTCCCCACAAGAAGAACATGAACCATCCACGAAAGCTTCCTCAGCGTGTTAAATGCCCAGACACGTGAGGCAGCGATCGTGACCGTCCAGGAAACGCACTGGTGATAAGACATCTTTAAAAAGACGTGATCACCTGTGTTGCTCTTTTAGAGAAATTTCTCTTTTAGTGCTGAAGCACGCAGGGGAGCTGGTCACCGCACATTCCTGGTGTGGCTGTCTGCATGATCTTTGTTGAAGCCGCGAGACCGTGACCACCACTGCTGTTGCCGTAACGCCCGCACTCTCGTTCTCTCTGCAACACCAAAGTAAAGAGCAGTAGTGATGCACCACCGCTCAGCTCCGAAGCGAAAGGATGAATTAATGCGGTGCATCTGCTGCCTCTTATACTCACGCTGTGATCAGCGGCAGCTGGATGCAATAATCGCACGCCAATGTCCATTGGCTCGTTTAGTTACACTCGAAGTGGATTGGTCTCTCTGGCGAGATCCCAATTTCGTCGGTCATCCGACGTGACTCGGAGTGACCGACTGAAAGGGGAACAGGCTTTTATTTTTGAGTGAACTGCCCTTTAATTTTATGTAATAGTGTGTTATAACTGCAAAATGAAGTTCTTCCTCAATATTTTTGTCTTCCAGTACAAATATCTAAACATTCTTAAAGCAATATACATTTAACATGCAAATGATATAAGATAGTCTTGTTTTCTGATAAATGCATCAAAATTAAGAGTTTTTTTTTTTTTTTTTTTTGTTGCTTAAAACAGAAAACAATATCTGCCAATAGGTTCAGAAAAATATTTCTTTTTCCCCTTTGAATTATTTTTCTGGCATATATCATATCATCAATAGTTTTTTTCATCACTATAGTTTGATAAATTTTTATTTTCAGAAAACAAGACATATTCAGTCATGTTGCATTTCAAGTAAATGTATTTTGATTTAACAATATTGAGGTAGCCAATTTTCTACTTGAAAACAAGACAAAAAGAAAACATCTTGCAGTGTATAGGATGTTTGATGTATATAGATTTGTAAGTTCTTAGTCAGCAATTTAACAGTAACATTCTCCCCTAATCAAAGTGAAGGTAAATATTAATCATGTATCATGGGTTCATTGTCACTCTGAGCAACTGCACAGCACAGAAAAAAATGGTAACCTAAAAATAACATCTAAATTAATTGATTTTAAATGAAAATGTAATGTAATTTTACTGAATCAACCTGAATATATTAGGTGACACCAACAAAACAAAATTTTAGAGTAAGATCAGTTAGAATTAGCTCTTTAACTTAATTACAGGACAGCACTTTTTAAAGTGTGGTTCTGTAATTAATGTTCTTAATTGTTCTTACAGTCTATAAACATATGGAATGACTAAAATAATCCAAATGTAAACAGAAGTAATCTTTTTAGTCACTTAGATAAAAGACAATAGTGTAGACTGCATCACACAACAGTCATTTGGTGTGGCTATATTCACAGCAAGTGTGATTGTTTGTAATCACTGGTTTTGCGCTGAAGGTCTCTGTGCTTCAATACTCTGAGGCAAAGACAATTTACTGCTGCCTGGAGAATGGACTCAGCAATAGCATAACAGTATATCTCAGACTGTCTTTGGAGGCAGGGTTGATTTACACACACACACACACACACACACACACACTATTGACTGGTTGTTTTTTCTTTTTTTATCCACCCTACAGAGCAAGACTCACCACTCCTTGTGTTTTCCCATCTGTCTATGGCTCTGCTGGGCCTTTACAGTGATTCATATTGAGCCAAACGATGCTGTACTCAATTATAGCATCATAGACCCCTCTCTTTTTCCAGCACTTGCATCATCCCACCATCTTCTTTTCTTTTACAATTAAATTATACAATTCAGCTAGTACGTATAAGCACTAGTTGAAATGTATCTGGTGATTCTAGTTATAACATAGTCTTTAAGTTCAACAAAGGCCATATACTGAATTAAAGCATATGTTTTATTTTCTTGCTTGATGTTTTAGTTTTAAATAATACCATATACTAATATTCATCGGTTGATATGATCTAATTCATAATTAATTTGTTGTAGTAGGCTGATCCACTGACTTCAGGCAGTAGATATGAAAGTGTTGCTGCAGGAACAGCCTGACTCTGAATGTCAATAAAACAGACAGTTTGTACTATTGTACTTAAAGAGACCCAAGGGAACTCCAAACATCACCTTTTACACAACACCTAATTTTCTATGCACAAAATTCATGCATGGAACATTTTATAAAATGAACTATACAACAAAACTAAAAAACAAAACAAAAACAAAGGCAGCATGCTGGTTATGGTATACTGTTTATTTAGTAAGAAAGCATGTTTTATACATGAGTATTGTTCACTGTAATGTATTAATGTAATGGCCATACATTGGTCTTGGTCTTGTCTTCCACACTGAGCCACTGTGGTCTTGACTACAATGTTCAGTAACTTTTAACCCTTAAACCCCGAGGTGTCAAATAGATGCTTCCAATAATCTTTTTGTAAGCTACATGAAGAAAAATAGAGATTGATACTTAAGTACTGCTACTTTGTGCAAGTTTGCATTTACATTCAAAATATTCAATGAATATGAATGTGGACAGTATAACGAATTAACGATAGGTAAATTAAAAGGAAAAAACAGACAGCTTGGTGCACTTAGTACTGAGTTTAGAGAAGTATGGATAAATGCTCTCAGTATGGAGAATACGGTGCAAGGGGGCATCTAGTGGTCTAATGATGTAGTACACGTCACTGAGTGAAACCACAACAGAATAATCAAATTATTTATCTTTATTCAGTTTCTATAAATGTGTTATAAGATAATCTAGTTCATTCATAGTTTACAAACACTTACATTGACTTAGATTTTAATGCTGTAAGCTTTCACAGCATTTTAAAGTAAAATGATCACAAAAAATTTAATCTGTTTATCAGTATCACTTTTGGAGCTTTTACCAGGATTTCGGTATAACATTAGTGCCGCTTTTATACTGTTATACTGTATGGATACTATTTTTAAAACACTTATTTTTACATTTATATTTATTTAATATGTTCAATGTAAAAAAAAAAAAAGTTGTTTATATTGCTAATGTGAGGATGAACTGTTTTTAAGCTTCTCACTGCTCATGCCTACAGGAGGGAAAGACAAAGAGAGGGAGAGAGATGTAACTGGAATATATGCCACATCTAAGGATGCAGTCATTAATGCGCAGAGGAACAGGCGATCTCTCTACATCTCAGCCAAGGTTGAACATGTCTCAGAAACTCCATTCAGCAGAATTGCTGTTTCTGCTGTTTCAAATATCAGCACGATTGTGGGCTGGAGGCACGAGGCCACAGGTATTCATGTGCTGATATTTGGTCAACATTTGATACTGCATAATAACAGTTTAAGAAACAAGTAGTTAATATTAAGTAACTGACATTTTACACAAACCCATTGTATATTTTTGTTCTATCAACAAAAATAGTTTCAAAATGAGTCCACATCAGCAAATCAACATTGTGACTCTGGGCAGCATACTGTAGTCATATTTCCTTCCTGAATGAATCAGTGTTTTGAATGATCTGGTTGAGTGAATGATTCAAAGACTAGGAATAGTCCATCCAAAAAATTGTTTTGCTGTCACAATTAATTACAACTCTGTACTTTTAAGGGTGCCTGGAGAAGTGGGTATACTCTTAATTTATGGCCCCATTTTCTATCCCTTTAAGATGAATCTGGTAAATAAATCATTCAATGACTCAGTCATAAAGACAGTCACTTGTTGGCAGATACTGGCGATGCTGTAACCTACAGAAAGAGTCACTGAAAAAACTCCATGTTTATAGCACACAGTGACATCCTATTTACAAACGGTGCAAAGTCCCAGTAACAGTATATAGTCATACGAACCAACACATTCTATAAACCCCTATGGAATATTTGTCTAAATAGAATTACACGTACATTCAATATGGATATGAAAATATCCATAATACCTGTAATATTTATGCTTATGTTCACATCTCTTTCAGGTTAAATTAATTTTATGTTTACAATTAATAAATAAAGATGACAAAAGGAGACATGATAAAACCAGTGCTGGAACATTTGGATAAAAATAAAGGACTTAATGTTCTTATCACTGAAACTGAAGCATGATACTCTGAGCATGATACTTACTAACATCACAAACCAAAAACAAAATCTCTCTCACACACACACACACACACACACACACACACACACTTGTTTCACTTAGTGAGGACATTGTATAGACTTCCATTGATTTTATATCAGGTTAATGATATTTTCTGTCCCCTAACCAAACCTACCCTTCACAGGACCACGCGCAAATCATTTAAATAAAAACATGTTTTGGCCGATTCATAAGCCGTTTTAACCCCAGGACCAGTAAAAATGTCCTCACTACTGGGTTCTCATATTGTTTAAGTGAGGACATTTGACACTGACTTTACGATGCAAGTGACTGAAAGGGCACACGTTTTTCAGAGAAGCATTAAACTACCAAAACATCTTAATCTCTACCAGGCTTTTCGTTTATTTCAATGACATGCTCAATCCCTTCTTTTAAATGCATTAGCAAACTAACCTCCACTAGCCACGAAAGGAGAGGTCCTTTGATCACATTTGGCTATCATCTTAATTAACCACGCCTCCAGTGATGCTGCGATTAGTTTAGACACTTAGGACTGATGTCCAGCTCATCCAAATGACCACACATCTCTGGAGTAACCAACGAGCCATGACCATCTAAAACAAGAGAACTTTAAGGTGTTTCTGCACGTTTAAGGATACTTTTTACGTTTCCTGTAGCCTAATCAAAAAGTATAGAAAATAAATAGTTTATTACCTGTCATTTAAAATAAGCAAAGTTTTTAAATCCCCCCTTGGGATTAATTTTCAGCGTCCACGTGTTCACCAACTCTTCACATTGCTTTAACTGACCTGGCCGTGAAAGCAGTAAAAACGAAGCACGAAAGCATGAACTCAGCTATGATGGTTTATAACATCGAGGATGTTTCTCAGAAGAGCTCCAGCTGTAAGTATGACTTTAAACTCGAGCAGCGCGGAGGATCTTCCTCATCTTCCGCGCTTCACCGCCGCGGCTCAGGTCCGAGTGGCGCTCACGCTCCTCCTGTGCGCGCTGTCCGCGTGCTGCAATCTCGCCGTGCTTTACTCAGCCAACCACCACAACCACAGAAAGCGGTCCCACGTCCAGCTGCTCATCACCAATCTGGCGGCGGCGGATTTGCTGGTGACGCTGGTCGTGATGCCGCTGGACGCGGGGTGGAATATAACGGTGCAGTGGCTCGCGGGGGACCTCGCGTGCAGGACGCTGATGTTCCTCAAACTCGTGGCCATGTACTCGTGCGCTTTCGTGACCGTGGTGATCAGTCTGGACCGACAGGCTGCTATTCTCAACCCTCTGTCCATCAACCAAGCGAGGAAGAGGAATAAAGTTTTGCTGAGTGTAGCATGGACCATGAGTGTCGTGTTATCCATACCACAGGTAAGAGACATTTAGAGGTAGTGTAAGATGCCCCTTCCCCACCTTAAAAAAGACCTGGGTGGCATATTGTTGCTATTGTTATTTTTTCATGTATTAATTATTAAATAATTCTATGAGTTTCGTGAATTATGAATCGCAATGCATTAAAAGCTATAGGCTGAGTGAGTGAAATCATCAAATTTGAATTCATAGTGATGCTGTTATGGTATATATATATATATATATATATAATTAAAGATATGGGCAGTTAAATATGTTCATACAAATTTTTTACCTTTCAGATGAATGAATCACTTTTACTGGGATTGTGGCGTGTCTGTTATTGGTTATTAAATTAAACTAAATTGTTCAAATAAATAGAATAGCCTAGCTGATTTAGTATTTTACATTAATTACACTTAATGGCATTCTGCACATGCTAATCTTTTCTAAATATGTTGCATTTTAAAAGTAAATGGATGTTGTTTTTAAGGAGGGCATCTCCCCCCATCCATCTGTCTTTTTTCTTTCTAAAGTTATGATGACTTACCCTGCTAAAAAAGACTCCTCAACCTGGATTGCTGATTTAAGCTGATCTTTCAGCCTAAATAGCAGAAAAGTGCCCCAAACTCCTCAAAAACCAGCTAAAAGACCATCTATCTTAGGCTTGTTTAAGCGGTTCATTTAACTGTTGTCACAATATATGGTGTAAGATGTCATAGTGAAAACTGTCTGTTTATTGATTTGAAAATCTCATTGTATACTTTTTCTGATGTTTATTATTACTATTCAAATATTTCAAAACAAAAAGGAAGTAAGCTGTAGCAGTGTTTTATTAATAGTTTAAATTAGTTTTTATATTTATATTTTCTGTTTTTCTGACTTTTAAGTTTTATTAATTTTGTTGTGTTTTTGTCATTTTTGTTAGCTTATATAGTTTTTAGTAATCATTTAGTAATCTTTTCAGTTTTGGTTTAAATGAATCAGAAAATTTGATTAGATTAGATTTAGTTAACTATAGCCATGGCCTGTTAGTAGATGGCTTGCATCAGTATATCTGGAATATCTATGCCTGTAATATGCTCTTTGTCCAGGTGTTTGTTTTCCACGTTGTGGTGATTGATTCCCCCAAGCGGTTTATCCAGTGTACAACCTATGGCAGCTTTAGCTCACGCTGGCAAGAGACACTTTACAACATGCTTACCTTCACCTTTCTCTTCCTCTTACCACTCTTCATCATGATCTCCTGCTACAGCAGGATATTGTTTGAGATCTCCAAGAAAATGACAGAAGACAGCTGTAAGTTTTTTTTTTTTTTTTTGACAAAAACATTTCTAATGGTAACTTCTTGATCAGTTTGCAAGTAACATGACCCTGTGATGTCTTTGCCCTAACTTTATTACGTGTCATCTGTCACGCTAACGTCTTGCTTCTGTTGTGATCTTTGTCACATCTAGTGCTGTCCAACAAAGTGCAGCTGCGCAGGTCGAAAAACAACATCCCTAGGGCACGCATGCGCACGCTGAAGATGACTGTGGTCATTGTGCTGTCATTCATGGTGTGTTGGACACCCTACTACATGCTTGGCCTGTGGTACTGGTTCTGTCCCGCTGGCCTGGAGGAAACAGTGTCCCAGTCCCTTTCACACATCCTTTTTATATTCGGCCTGTTAAATGCTTGTTTGGACCCCATCATCTACGGTCTCTTCACCATTCCACTATGCATGAGGCACAGACAGCATGAACATAACATTGTAGCCTTTGAGCTGGAGAACACTAATAACTCTTTGATGACTTCCATCAGAACTTCGACCTTGTCGCTCGCTTTAAAGAGACTGACAGTTCAGCAGACTTCAAGAGAAAAGCTAGAATGGGACAGAGAGTATGTGCACAGGATTGGAGATGATGGGGCAAAGAATAGTGTTGCCTTTGCAAGTCATTCCACCTGTATGGACTAAAAGCCAAAACACATGAGTTGTCTATATGTATGATAGCTTTCCATTTAATTTCCATGAAAGCCATTAAGGGCACTTTAATCTTATCTGATATGTATAAAGGTTTCACATGTAATGTTTCAAAAAGGTTTTATTTATTGTAATTAGTTCATTCATATTGGCTAATGAGGTAAATTTTTGCACACTGAGCCTTGAGATGACCAGACAATGAATGTCAATGGGGTCCAGCAATGTTTGGGTGTTTTATTATACAGACTAACAGATTTTTTAAAGACGTTGCTATTTTTATCTAGCAAGGACATATTAATATAAATGCAGTAAAGACTTTTTCATTGTTACAAAAAAGTCGATTTCAAATAAAGGCTGTTCTGAACTTCATCAAAGAATCTTGAAAAAGATGTATCATGGTTTCCACAGAAATGATTCTGG
Source organism: Spinibarbus caldwelli (assembly GCA_039654775.1). Lineage (NCBI taxonomy): Eukaryota > Metazoa > Chordata > Actinopteri > Cypriniformes > Cyprinidae > Spinibarbus > Spinibarbus caldwelli. Next base: position 30,443,265 of record CM077220.1, on the reverse strand, counting down.
TGCGGCAAATCAGCATATTGGAATGATTTCTAAAGGATCATGTGACACTGAGGACTGAATATTGACTGCGAAAATTCAGCTTTGCCACAGGAATTTATTGCTATTTATAGAAAACAGCTATTTTAAATTATAATGCTATTTCACAATATTACTGTTTTTATTGTAGTTTTGATCAAATAAATGCAACCTTGTTGAGAAAAAGAGACTTATTTCAAAAAGTTGCTGACCCATAACCTTTGAATAATAGTGTATCATCCACTTTTTTTTTTTTTTTTTTTTTTGCATTTTAGGAGATACACCGCATCTTTTCACACTGCCCTTTGAAATGCTCTTCATGTACATTTCGAACTTGGGTTTGACATATTTTAACACACATTAAATGCATTTCTTCTGGCAGCAGCAAAATGAGCAGGGATCTTTTTATGTGTACAGCGATTTTAAATTATAGATATAAGGGTTGTTATTGAGTATTGTTTTATGCTTATGGTAACCCTGTTTTGTCTTGTAGTTTAAAAGTTGAAATTACAATAAAAAATAATTGGAAACTGAAGGCTTTGGCACAGATCATTAAATTCATACAGCTCATGAATATACAGGCTGTGATTCATTCAATGTTCCATAACCTCCCAAAAATCATGATACATCCTCTCAACTACCCATCGGCAGTCCAATTAAAGAAGAACAAATAAAAAAATTAAATAAAAACTGTATAAATAAAATGACATGAATAACTTGGAATGGTAGAGGTTTTTAATAACCCTGAGGAAGGAAAAACTAGTCACATTGATTAATATTGCAGCTCAGATTCAATTAAATTGATGTTCAGCACAAACGGTACTAATGTACTAATCGTGAAAAGATCCGCTTGCTGGAAAAGACTTAAGTAGAGCAAATCTGAAAACCAGTGCCTATGGCCTGTCTTATGAAATACATTAGAACAATAAAACCAGAAAAATTGTGTTGACATTTAGTATAATGTGTGGGAGACATGATTAGCTGTGATATTATATGAACATTTTCTGACTTCAGAACAGACTATGAGACTGCATAACAGATATACTAACAAATATACTGAATTTTGTTTACTTGACCTTTGTTAAGAAGATAACAACTACTTACTGCAACTGAGCTGTAAATTTTGAAAAAACGCTAGAATCAAGTCACAATAAGCTTAATCAAATGCACGGATTACTCATGTATATATAAACATATTAGGACATGTGCATATATAAACATATATTAGGACATGTGCATATACAAACACATTTGCATTGGCCTGGCTTCATGAAGAATAGCTTCTTGTGAAAAATGACATGTAACCTCCTCATAAACCCAAACTGAAATTAACTTTCATTTGAATTTTAAATGTACAGTATTCAATGGTATTTTTTTTAAAATATGACATTAAAAGTTAAATCGTACAATTTTCTCTGGCTGATTGATGAATGAATGCATGCATTTGATCCACATTAATATATATATATATATATATATATATATATATATATATATAAATAAGTCTGTCAGCATAGCATGTCTGGATCTCTTTGTAGTATGTGAAGCTTCATTTAATAACACGCTTCGAAAGCTGCTCCCATTGGAAAGGCAAATTTCTGTTCCTCTCTTTCCAAGAATCAGCTCTGCACACACAAAGACAATTCACAACTATACTCAGTGTTTTAAGTGACAGGCCAAATCACTGTAAAGGCCGGTAACTATGAACATCAAGTTAAAAAAATAAAAAATAAAATCATTCTTATAGAATAGGAATGTGATGGAAATTTATATATTTTTCTTTATTTTCTATTTTCCATATTGTATTTTCTCTATTTTCCATATATTCTAATTGCAGAGGTGTTGACCTTCAGTATTTTCTGTGTACGCTACTAAAATTTCTGTCAGCATTCCTCTAAAAGCTATGAGCAGTTAGAACCACTCTGAGAAGACACTGTTCAAGGTCACAGTCGATCCTTGGACAGCCTTTATCAGTATAAAAGAGACTGTACGGAATTGCATTCTGTCTTTCTAACTACAGAGCTTCTGTGTGTTGGATTGACCATTCTTGCAAGAATTAAACAGCCAAAGACAAATCCTTTGACTGGTTTTTCACTCTCAGTCTCACATTTAATAAAAATTTTGAATTTTTCCATGACAAACTGCCGAAGAGGATGGGATCCCGTGTGTGATTCGTCTGGACCTGAAACGTTGGTGACTGATCATCCTAATATTAAAAAAGAGGATTATAGCCCCTACCCCTCAAAGCCTTCAGGGACGAGGGGACCAACGTCAGAGGGCCCAGACCTTCACCACCAGGGTCTCAATGGATTAAAGAAGCGTGCAAAGCGTTGAGACTGATTTTGAAATTCCAATTCATATTTTCAAATTTATTTAAAGGATCGAGTAAAAAGAGTTTGATATTTCCAGACTTCAGAAAGTAGATCTAATCCTCCCACTGATTCCAAAAGTTAGTGAGACAGTCTTGTAAGTCAGCGGGACAAGGTATTGAAGCCACATGGTGGTGACAACCACAGTGTGAAGGGTATGAAGGGCACATCTGGGGTAAAGTCTTGGACTAAAAGTATGGGATCTGGAAATAGCAAATCTAGGGTTAACTTAGAGGATCTGGACAGTCCAATTTATGAAGAAATGGAAAAGAAATATGGGGAAACAATTGTAGATGTGGTACCAGAATGGATAGAGAATCATGGGTTCCCTAAAAGAAGCACATTCAGTGTATCAACCTTAAATAGAGTGAAAGACAGTTCGGAGAAACATGAACATAGGGTGAGAAGTAAAGGAAAGCTGAAGAATAAACACAAAGATAAGTTTCAAATGCATAAGGGAGTTATGAGTCTGTGGCTGGAAGAAGCAGAACGAAGGGAAAGAAAACGAGTGTTGAAGGAAATGCCATTTAAGGAAGAGAAAGGAACAGATGATACTTCTCAGAATTCTTTGTATCCTTTTAGAAAACCGCAGTGTGCTAAAGTGTATCACAACTTTGACTCCTGGCCCCACCAACCACCTCCATCGTATAGTCCATCAGCAATGCTGCCGCTAGACCAAGATCAAACCCAATATCTCAGACATCCAAGTCCAGAAACAGCAACCCCCTCTGCAGCGTCTGCATCATTGTCCACTCCACTCAAAATCACCCTGCACTCTCAGAATATACCAACGGTGGAAAGAGGAACTGAAACAACTCATAAGAGACAAGACATGACAACCGGGTCCATGACCAAGGAAGAACAAAAGATTGAACCGGATGATTTGGATGAAGAAGGCCTAAGGGACGGGAAGGTCCAAATTGCAGTACCCAAAGGACCAATCATGATGTTCTGTCCATGGTCAGTGAAAGACTTAAAAGAAGCCATGACTCATCTGCGCTACCCCAAAGACTCTGGAGACAAATTCGCTGCCGAATTACTGGTCTTCTGTTAAGAATTTAGCCCCACCATGCAGGACCTCAAATGTCTTCTCATGCTCAAATTGGGTGCAAAGGATTGGCAAAAAGTTAGACCACACTTTCCAGTAAACAATGCTGCCAGAATACATGTGGAATGGACTCACAATGACAACAGGCCATATCGAAATGCAGTGGAACTTTTGTGTCAATCTGTTAAAACTGCATTTCCAGTGAGAGTGGACATCGCAAAGATTAACTCTTGCATACAGGGTAAGGATGAGCTTGTGATAGACTATTATGTGCGACTGTATGAGACCTTCAAGAAGTACAGCGGAATAGCAGAACCAGCAAACAGAGGTGACCAACCTGACATTTGGGAATTATACATGAATAGCAGTTTTCTGAATGGACTGAGATCTGAACTGAGTGCTGCAGTAAAACAGAGCTGCACTGGATGGAACGACGCCAGGGTGGAGATCATCAGAAAGCATGCAGTCCATGCAGAGGAACAACAAAAGGAGAAACAGAAGAAGAAAAAGGAAAAGGCTGACAAAGAATTGCACAAGGCCATGTATGAAGCTGTGCAGATGAGTGCACTCAGGCCAACCGAGAGGCAGAGGAACCAACAACAGAGGGCAAGGACGCGGACGTGGGAGAGACAGAGGACGTGGAATGTGGAAAACTGATCCGGATATGTGTTTCCACTGTCGAGAGAAAAGACACTGGAAGAATGAATGCCCTAACAACTGAATGGTGACTGAGGCGACTAAAACCAAGACAGACTGGAGGGTCTGGAGGAGAGGGGGTGACCACCAGCAGCCCTGCAGGAGTGAGGAATGAGAGACATGCAAATAAAAGTTTGCTTACTAACCCATCTGCTAACAACAGCAATGAAGTCCTGCTCGCTTACTTGAATCATTGTATTTCCAAATTAGAAGAAGCCAACAAAAAGGTAGGCACTTATGTTCATTTAGTATAGCATAAAGACAACTGCCACAAGTAAGACTGTGGTGACTTTCCTTATAGACAGTGAAGCTGCAACTTCCCCCAAGCTTGCTACGTGTATTAGAGATGTCTATGCCTCACAAAAACAGGTGAATGCTTTCTTGCCCTACAAGAATGATGGTATGTTTTGAATCCTAGCGAATTAACATACTTGAAGTCAAATATAGGGAATGTACATACTGATGTGATCAAAAAATGATAGAAAGGGGAAAGAATGTGATGGAAATTTCTATATTTTTCTTTATTTTCTATTTTCTATATTTTATATTTTCCATATGTTCTGTTTGCACAGGTGTTGGCCTTTAGTATTTTCTCTGTGTATGTGACTAAAACTTCTGTCAGCATTCCTCTAACAGCGGAAATAATCTGAGAAGATACTGTTGAAGGTCAAAGTCGATGCTTGGACAGCATTCTTGCAAAAATTAAAGGGCCAAAGACAAATCTTATGACTGGTTTTTCACTCTCGTTCTGACATTTAATAACAGAATTAGAATTTTTCCAGAACTGAAGTAACAACAACGACACAGAGGAATAATATCATTGGAATCACTTTCAAATAACTTTTTTCCAGCTAATGAACGATAAAAATCATTCAAAATGGCTTCCTATTTTAAAACATATGCTGCAAATATGCTCACATAATCACTCATAGAAAAAACATTTTAAAACGTTATAGTTCATTGGTGTGGACACTAATATAATTATCATAGAGTATATAGTTGTATATAGATATAATTAGTATTATCATCCTTGGTGTGAACGTGCCTTTATACAATTCATCATATATCTTTTTTTGTGATCTCTTACCATACACATTTATTCCTATCTAATAATTTAACATTTGATGAACAGCTTGCATGTCACATTTAGTCTCATTTACTAAAAACTTCATACAAAAAGATTCTCTTCTACTGTAAAAGATTTACTTCTACTGTTCAATACTGAACTACATTTCACCAACCTTTCCTGAAGGTAAAGGTTGCAGGCCTCCTCCAAATCTGAGAGAGTGGCTCCGGGTTCTTTTTCACTTACAGCTGGACTTGTGACACGATATAGATCCATCAATGAGCATTCTGAAAAGCTGAAGAAGAAGAGAGAGCTCTCGTCCTCTTTCCTATCAGTCATCTTCACCAAAGGTGTTTTTCTGTCACCTAAAAAAATCAAGTGTATCACCATGAACACAATCCTTCTGTAACTGTCACTCAATAAATAACGAATAATAAAAATGTGTCACCTTTGATGCATTGCATCATAACTTGTATTAATACTTGCATAAGACGTCATTCACACAGAACAATGAAAAAATGGAATGAAAAAAAAAGGTCTAGAAATGTGTTTTTTAAAGTATTTTTTAAATGTTTTTTTTATGTTAACTTGACCTCTGGGGTTTTTAGAAAAAAGCTGTGTAAAGCATGAGACATTGCAAAAGATGCGAGACGCAAATGCAACAGTCAAACATGTCCGTCTGCATGTTTACATCAAAAACAATGGAAAAGCAGCACAGTGGAATGGAAAAAGGTGTTCTGTGTGAACATCCCCTACAACAGGAAAAGGTGTCAATCATCTAATAACTAACATGACAGAACCTCATTTGTTGTTTTTCAGCTAAATTATTAATTTGTCTGAAGTTTACCTGTAATATATAGTTTTTGTTGGATTGGCTCAAGCAGACACACAGGTTCCCTAAGTGAGCCCAGCACATGAGTTGGAGGCAGGTTTAAGATAAATACTGGTACCGTTTCCCATATGGATACTTGCCCATTTCTCTGCATCAACAAAATCTATAAACAATTTCAGGAATTAGTATTGATACATTTACATGTAAGTTCTTGACAGATACTTTCTTAATAAAGTGACTTAAGATCTTGAACTAAAGCTAACTACAACTGCAAACAAAGCTATTAACGTACCTGTCACAACCATATACAGTATATATAGATATAAAAAAACAAGCAATCTGAAAGAATTAAATTCAGAAGCTAACATCTGTCAAATACAATATTATGCTGCAAAATTTTACTATACCAGACGCTTCAGGAAGGGCACAGGTTCAGCAACAGTGACAGAACTGCCTTGGCCTGCAGGTCTGATTAGAGACAGTCATTATATTTATTTCAATCATGTAAAGTTTTAGCATATTAATGGATATGATGTTAACGTATTTGGTCTTGGTGGGCAAGATCTGCTATGCACGTCAATAAATACTGCTGTAAGATATGCTGCTGCTACATTCATAGGCATACATAAATCACGTAGCAGATTTAGACATGTGGAACTGGGGGAGGCAGAGGGTTTTAGAGGAAATGCAGGACCAGCTTACAGCAAACAGTGAACCAGACTATTAGATATTTATACACCAAATTCAGTATTTTTAAACCCATTTTAATAACTGTATTTATTTTGTACCTTTCAATAAGTGCAACAGTGCATGTGTCTCCTCCTCTGCCCGCTGTCACACTGTAGCATGCCCCATTTCTGCAAGTGAGCACTAACTGTAGTGTGGGTAAAAAAGGACACTGAAAGAGTGAAGTGACTGGCAATTGACTCTGCAAAAGGAGTTTCATCCTGCAAATGGCACCGTCTCCTGGGATCACAATATTGGCATATGGACACCCTGCAGAAGACATTCAAAGTTATATTTACACCCTGTAGAAGACATTCCTTCTCTCAGTATAATCAGTAAGACATTGCATTGTGCCTTTATATCATGGTTTATTCTTATCATTGAGAAACACACAATATATCATAAATAATATCTTAAATAATTAAACACTGAAGCAGACTTACCAAACCGTCGGTCCCATATAGTAACCAGCTGACCGTCAAGCCCTAGAACAATGAACCGTGTGCAGGCACTGATGGCAGAGCAGAGGATTTCTTGAGAATTGGGCCACAAAACATCTGGTCTGGGTTCACTGTCTGACCCAGGAACAAATTAAAATATAATTAATAAACATGACTAACAAATATGTTCTTGTAATGTTAATATACTGTATTTTCTTTCTTATCTATGCAGTATAAATGTATGAGTTAATGGCTGGAGTACCCTTCTCTTTAGGGGTCTTCAACAGAAGATAATGTAAGAGATTATGACTGCCATTCCACCACAGGCACACAGCAATGGGAGTATCTTCAAAGATAATTTGAAGAAATATTATAAATTCATATTCAGAGAACTGACTGTACTGTAAATTTTGATCACACACGGTTACAGGCTATATTAATCACTGAAAACATACATGTGAAATCATCTCTTGAGTTCATGACTCACCTCTAGCTGCCTTCGCTTCCCCAGGCATTGAATGAAACCCCTCACGCAGTAAGAAGTGACAAGTACAGTTGCTGTAAGGAAAAAAAAAAATTGTAGTGTGAAAAAATAAGCCTCTAGTAGTGTGGTGGAAGTGTTTCAATGCACACTTTGCCAAATATTTCACATACGTATGTTCAATGTTCAATTTATTTATAAAGCACTTTAAAACAACCTTAGTTTACCAAAGTGCTGTACACAGTTACATTGACCCAATCACACAATAAAATCAACACGTCATTAGAAAAACATAATCACAAAACATAAGCATAGGAAAAAAGATACGTTTTTAAGAGACTTTTAAAGCTGTTCTGATAGATAATGGCAAAGTGTTCCATAACTTAGGGCCAGCAAGAGCAAAGCCTCTGTCACCCCTACATTTCAATCTAGCTCTGGGAACCGAAAGCAAATGCTTAGTCTGAGATCTGAGTGATCTAGCTGGATTGTGTACAATAATCAACTCAGAGAGATATGGAGGAGCAAGGTTGTTTAGAGCTTTGAACACAAATAGCAGAATTTTAAATTGAATACAATAGTAAATCGGTAACCAGTGCAATATGATCATATGAACATATGATCAGTTCAGTTCATTCCATCATTTTAGTTTAGTCGTGGCTGCAACTTAACTAAATTACAAGAAGGCAATGAATTAGAACAACATAGCCACAATTTAACTAAAACAAGAGAACAAATTGATCAAACATTACCATGAATTAATAAAACATGGCCAAAAACGTTATGAGAGCAATTTCATGATTTGTGGTCACGATATCTATTTTTGTTCTGCATGTCATGGGACTCCCTACTGATTTATTGTTTACGTATAATCTCAACAATTAGTAATTTATCATGGGTTTGTTTGTCTTTCTGGCAAACATTTTGCTGCATTGCAAGTTGTACGTATAATTCTTACTGAAACAGCACGTTACATTCTGGACATCACTGATTTGGAGCACATTTTTTTATATAAACAATTTTTATTATCAATATTATTTAATTAAACTTTTTACTTTGGGGTGAAATACCACTTATATTAGATATATTCCTAGAGGTATTGTTGACACTTTCTGTTGGTTGTAATGATGGATTGGTTGTTATGTCTATATAATGCAAAGATATTCATAGAATTAAAGTGTCAAAATACTTTTTAGGATGACTGTACAGTATACCGTATTACAGTATTAATCAAGCCTACCTTGGACCTTCTGCTTTTTCCCGTGGTGGTCTCACAGAGCTGGAGCGGAGGTACTTCATGAAAATTTTCCTGAATGCCGCATCCTGGTTTTCCCATTGATGACTACTAATGAGGTGATTTTGGCCTGAGCCTATTATAGTGCCTTCCTCTGTCTTCTGCAGGACCTCAGATGGACTTTTCAGAGAGGTTCCTTGAAGACATGAACAGTAAAAGAAAGACATAACAAACTTATTTTGCAGCAGTGCTTTAAACTAAATACCTGCAGGGATTTCTGGAGGTTTGATCTTCATGAGTAAGACTATTGGTGACAATTTGGCTTCTGTGGTCTGTAGGGTTTGTGTAGCCTATGGAAGAGACAGAAAAATATGATCATCTCATTACAGTAATTTTAGCAAACAATGCCAGAAAAACAAATCAAACGTGTATAGGAACAAACATACAGTAAGTTTTATTCTGAAAAAAATACATAACAGTTGAAAATGTGCCTCCAAAGAAATTGTGAATTTTGAACTGACATCAACAAATGCACCATGTTAAGAATTGTTTAAAACATAAATATAGTAAACAAGAATAGAAGGTTTACCAGATAACTTTCCAACGTAACTATAGCAATTACCTGTTTGGTTTCCAGCTCTTTGACCCACACATCTTGTGGGAAGCGATAGACATCCAGCCAAACAGATCCACTGGCTTCATTAATGACCACACCACAACAGCATTAATGAATAAGTAGTAATTTTAGTTTTATATTACATTTCCATATTTTATAGGAAATTTACATATCATGACAGCAGCTCCAAAGTCCCCACTTCTAGACACTTCAAATTTCGCACAGATGTTTCTTTGGTTTATATCTTCCTGTGAGAAAAGTAACACAAAGTAATTCTAAATGTAAGTCCATTTTTAATAGAAAATAAACAGCATACATAAAAATGAGCTCTTAAAATGGTATTATGAACTCACAGTTTCGTTGATGACTTTAATTAAATAAATATTCTCCATGTGATGCACAAAAAGCCGTGCAATACCTTAAAAAATTTAAATAAAAAAATTAATATGTATAATTAAATACAGAAAATATAAAATGGGGAGTTTTTAATGTAAATTGTCTAAAAATACCCCCCACTCTCAGGAAATTACCCATGTCATCCACTGTGCACAAGAGGTGTGTGGCATTTCCCAGCGAGGCACAAGAGATGCTGGTAAGCTCCACTCTTTCATCCTGCCACGTTCTTACACAGGTGAGAGCGGATGTACTGATGACTGACAGACCATTAATGTGACCCAGAAACAGGTAAAGTCCATCCTCAGAGCACGCAATGCTATTAGTTCTGCCTGGAAGCTAAGAGCCAAGAAACAAAAAACAATCATATGTAAAATGAACATTTTAGAACAAATGCATACAAAGCACACGTGCAAAGGAATATGATGAGGCTATATGATTGTACATGTTAAACATACCTTCATTTCTTTAGTAGCACTCAGCACGGGAATTTGTCTCGCTGCTTGTTCATCCCTCTTGATCTTCTCCTGCTCTGATATAACTTCCCATGCATTGTCAACAAGGTTATTTAACAGCTTATTGATCACTCTCGCAGACTCAGGCAGATTATTATCAGGCTGCTGCAGATCTGTGAAATAAGTCACATCGTCATCTTCACAGCTGCTGTAATCTGATGGCTCTGGGATCTCCAAACCTCTTCTGACATTCACAGCCATCTTGTGTTATTTCTGGAGGGGAAACAAGAATATAAAACTGAATTGTAGAATGAATTTTTGGCAGACCATATTTAGACACACACATCATATACCTAAATATAAATATGTCATCATATATAAAACGGACCTGAGTAAAACATGGTGTTTTTTTTTTATATGGTACTAAAGTAATATTATGTACCACCATAATACCATGACATTATTGTAATTACCTTCCCAGTTAGTATTAGATAAATACAAATGGTGTATACGGTAATCAAACAGCACCATGGTATATAAAAAGGTGATGCACCATCCACATTTCTATTGCAAGAGGAAATTCACAATACCAATAAATAAATAAATAAAACAATAGTAACGTTAATTCGTTCTAGCAGCAAGTGCGTTACATTACATGCGAATTCTCAAATGCGGGACTTCCCTAGAAAGTGCTAATAAAAAGGCTGAAATCTGATGATTTAAGTGGTTAAAGAGATATTTTTGAATACTTCATATATAATCCTACTGTAACACGACAGTGATCTGAATAAATAATAATATCACTGTAAACAAAACCGCTCACCGATGACGCGCTAGTGCTTTTCTTCCGGTGTGTTAGGTTGTCATGACGACAGCCCTCCACGGTTGTGACGAGGGGCGGCGCGTGCGGACTCTTCCGGTGATAAAGTAAAAAGTAATATATTTAAAATATATTTATTTTATACTAAGTATAGTTCCAATCTATTAACATATTTACCGACATATTGCTCGAGACTTGGAGTATTACTTGTGCACAATGCACATTTCTTAATGCCTAAAATGTGTTTTAATGTCACTATTGATGAGGATTGTATGATCTTTGAATAATATATGCAAGATATTTAAAGTGTACCTGAAGTATACTTGCAGTAGTTCCACTTTAGCACTATCAAATATACTTAAGCACAGTAGCGGCTCCTGACTGTAAATTTAGGTGGGGCAGATTCTGGGTCGTTGCACTGATATATGAAAAACATTTTGTAAACTTTATATTCTAATCTCTGAACACATGCGGACAAAATTTTGGCAGAGATGTCCTTGCTTTACCCTGTGAGTGGCGCGCTAATGTTGATTGACAGGCTCGGAGAACACACATAAAATGCTGTATTATATAATTGCCTTAATATAGCATTTATCACCTCCAAATGTTGATTTAGAATCTTAGAAGTTGTGGAGCAATTCGGGTGAGGAAAGACGATCATATGTCTATTCTCAGAATAATAATAAAACAAACACAATAGAACCATATAATTAAAGGCTATTCATGTGAGCACATTTAAACTCAAAGATTTATACTTTGTAAATTTGATCCACTACTCCACATAAAAAAACAAACAAACAAACAAACAAAAAAAAAAAACACAGACATGCCAACTAGTTACTGACCTGATGCAGAAACATAGACATCGTCTTGGTGGAGCGAGGTTCACGTAAGGTAACGTGGAAATACGCGGGGCAGTCTCAAATCTGCCCCAATGTCTCAATTAGAGCGCGCTGCAGTTCCCCTTTTCACCACAGATTTTCGGTGCAAAATTGTGGGGCGCTGTTGAGCTCAGGATCTCAGGCACCGTCTGCCCCACCTGCCTGCTAAAGCCACGCGCGGCATTTTAATATATACTGCTTACTTTATGACTTAAAATAGTATCGAAAATCTCAAAAAATATTTGTTGCAGAATGGTCAGTGTATCTTTTGGTCATTTGATTTTTTATTTAATATTAAAAGTAGAAAAAATGAGAAATGGCTCCTTTTTCGTTTTTTCATTTTTTGCAAAAGACGAAAAACTAGAATTCGGTTTAATTTTTCGTTTTTTGTTCAGGGGTAGAAAAATGAATAAACAGCTTGAATATTCGATTTCTACATGTGCCGGGAATTAAACGCCCCTTTCTGCTGATTGGTCAGCAGAAGATCAAACTGTGCCGTCATCAGTTCTTCTGCGGTTCCGTGCGGCAGAATAATAGTCCTCTGCTGCTGCAGTTGTACAGATTCTTAAACAGTTTTATTGCAACTACATTTAATCTTTTTTTTTCTAGTCGTAAAGAAATTTTGAAATACGGGACAAAACATGATTTAAATTATTATTATTATTATTTTTTTATACATTTTTTAACAGATAAATAGGCAAAAATTCACAAAGTTGTATGGCATATACGCCTATGCCCCCCCCCCCCCAATCTGAGGGTTGTCTCCCCCTAAAAATATCATTACAAGCGACTCTGTGTATTGAAAATAATATAATTGTGTAAGTAGTAAAACAAAATAAACACAAATAAGCGTTTTAAGTTCAGAAATGTTTTGATTCCCCCTCCCTTGCCTCACAGTGGTTTGGTCCACTGCCTGCTTTCCCCTTTACCGACACACACACACACACACACACACACGAGTTCGGTGGGAGAGAGCTCAGTTCATCAGTAGTTATGTGGCTGTCAAGGCTATTTTATTCTCTTTAAACATCGGGTGAAATTATTCTTTCTCTTTAATTCTGGATCATTAATAAATTAGTCATCACAAAAAAATGATGATATCCGATGTATTTTCTAGTGATGGCGAAGTGAAGCGTTCTGAACCAGTGAAGCTTTCAACCCAATTGTATCGGAAAAAGTTTCATTACTCGAAGCTTTTAAAACGGTTCATGCTGTGGCCATCTTGTGGTCATAAAAATGAATAACACCTTCCAAAGTGCTGTGATTCATTACAGCTGCTGGTTTCACATCTGGTTCTACTACTGATTCCTTGTTTTAATTTATTGTATAAAAATAATGGCCATTGTCAAAGTCATTCATTTGTGTCGGTGTACTGCCACTAAAATAATTCAAATAAATCAAACAAACTCATGAATTAAATCTGTGATCTGTCAGTGTTAACTCTGCCTCAGACCTTAGACTGTTATTTCATGGGCAAAGTTCATTTGACCTTAATCAATTACGATAAAAAGAAAACAATGCTAACGCATTATAATGTAATATAATGTAAAAGAAACGGCGCTGAGGTTCGCTTCGTTTGAACCTGATACTGAAGCAGTCACGTGGTTTTCAGGTGAATGAAGCTTCGGACGTCATAGATCACGTGCTTTTGGCAAAACGAATCAAGCTCCGATACAGCGGTGAAATGTGAAATGTGTGTGAAATTTACGCCCCTGGTTGTAGGTTTGGACATTTTATTTTTCAAACAATATAACCAGTAATGTTTAAATACAGTGCTCAGTGAGTGAAAAATATTAATGCCAAATGTAGTCTATAAACCTTCATTTGCAGTTATCATAAATGATGATACGATTTTTGGCAACTGAAGCGAGTCTTCAGAAAAGTGCATTAACAGATTAATGCTGCGAACAATCCACAGAGGCCTGCTTCCTCTCAGCAGCCTTCACTCTGTGCTAGAGTAATGCACTCTGGTCTAGAACAATGGGGGTCCATAACTAATACTTTTTTAAAAAACTGGTATTCTGAATGTTTCGAGTCGTAAAAATCAGGTGAATTGGAGTCTTTGCATCAGTAACTCCGGGGGGGAAAAGTGCAACTGAGAGTGTGAGACCACTAATGTCAACAACTCTCTTAGTACAAATAAAAATAACCATTTAAACACATCAATACACATTGAAGAAAAAAAAAAGTACTGAGCTGTGATCTCAGTTGATAGCTACCATCATTCCTTTTCTGAAAGAAACCCTCATATATAGAGTCTATTTTTGAGTTTTTTGTATATAACAAAATATTTGGTGTAATACACTTTAGAAAATAATCTAAATATGATCTCAGAAAATGGAAAGATGGTCTCAGAAAATGGAAATATAAATAGATAACTGTAAAATATAGAAAGCTATCACATAAAATCACTAGATTTTTTGGTAAACAAAGCAACATAGAGTGCATCAGTATACAGTATACTACCAAAATAAGTTATTCACAGATCAGTAGGTTATTTACATATACTGTAATGTTACATAATCAGTAACAAAACAACAATACTTCATGTTCCATAAGCTTCTGCTGCTGCCATTTCAGTAAAACTCCATTCAGTCTATGTTCATTTTAGCGCTTATCTCCATCAGCTTCATAAAAGGAGTGTAGATCTGTGACGGGCTGGTCCTCGCTCTAGGACTGGTGGTAGAGGACAGTTCTGAGGCTGCTGGAGATTTGGAGTCCCCGTCTTCATGGCTGGTCTGAACATAACTTGAAGTTTGTGTGGGACTGGTTGCAGTTTCTTGTGTATTCACTGCACTGGAGCGCAGCATTGAGCTGTACTGACCGGGAGTATATTTAAGAAGGCTATAGTTCAGTCTGCTAGGGGATCTTGGGGCCGATGAGATGGGGCTGGGTTGGACAGGGGCGACATACGGCAGCTCTTCAGATCTATGAACACAGGAAGAGCATGTGTGTAAAGCCGTGGCCTCAAAAGCAGTTTTAAATTTCTTATGGCAAGGTGATCTTGGGCTCATTACCTAATGGGGAGGTCACTGCCAACTCCAATGTCCCTGGTGGCTACTTTAGTCTCAGATGCTCTCTGTATAGACATAAAATACTTCAACTTGTCTCCTAACTCATTATTCTAGGAAAAGAAGCAAAGCAAAGGACAGAGTCAGACCATAGGCATGGGAAATTAAGTAGAGAATTCATTTCACATATAAAGAGGACACCGGAGAAAGACCAATTCAGTTTAGATGTGTGAGAAATCTGAATGACAACCAAAGGGACTCGAAGAGCCCAGTTGACAGAATAGCAATGGATTCAGGAATAGTCATATTCAGCGTGCTTATTCCAACCAATCTGTGCCTTATTTAGATTGGTAAAGATGAGGGGCATGCAAAAATCACATCTGGCTGGCTACATGGAAACAGTCGCTCTTACCTCACACTCCACAATAGCAATCCTGTCCAGCAGTTCAGCGATGAACATATCCTTCTGTGCAACTTTTGCTCTCAGTGTTTCAACCTGCAAAATTGTTTGTTTGTTTTATAATTAAAAAGATTAAATTACAATAATCGTGTCATGACGTCAAGGACATTTTGTGTACATGGTATTCTCTTTATGAACAGAATAAACAGTCTCTGTAAATCTTCACCTCCTCTATCATGGCCTTGACCTTCCTTTGTTGAGAGAACACCATGTCGTTGAGATGCTTTATTCGCTCTTTCAGTTCTGCTGCTTCTGCTTTCAGCTGCTCAGACCTGAGAAAGAACATGTTGCTTAGGAGAGATATAATATACGCAATTCAGTATTATTGGGTATTGCTCAGTATTATTGGCCATTGGTATTACTGGGAGCTTTTTTTTTTTTTTTTACTGAGGGGACAAAATTAATACTTTTAAAGAAGGAAAAAACAAATCTAAAAACAAATTAATTGCAGAGGTTTATGTAATTAATCACGATTAAGCTTAACATAAGAATTTGTAAACATAAATGTATTTTCACACTGAATCTCCAAATTAACGTAGAAACAACAGATAGACAGTATTTTAAAACAATATTTTAAATGTTTATTATATTAAATACTGTGAATGAAGGTCAGTATCACTTATACCAAAACCGATTATTTATTTATTTATTTATTTTTGAGTAATTATAATATTGAGTAATCATATATTATTATTGAGTAATGAGTAATTATAGCCTTTCATCAGTATAATTAAGGACCAGGCCTAAACTACAAATCATTAGACAATTTTTTATTTATCATTTATTAACAATTACATAACATTGAAAATATTAGAACTTTTCATTTAAGTGAACCTTAAACAATATTCACACAAACCCATTATAATAAATGTCACATTTAGCTGTGTCATTTATACAGTGTGTTTGGTGAGGTTTCTGTCTCTGTCAATAAGGTATCAAGGATGTAAGGAACATGAAGACATGTTCAAGCAGCATAGCTACTTCAGAAAATGAAAAAAATAATGCTCCATTAATTGTGTTTCTTTTAATGCATCAAAAAGCAAATATTAATCACAGAAATTCATGCATTATTTTTCTTAGTCCTACTTATATATTTATACTTATACTTAGTTATGGTATCTGGCTGTTATAGATTATAAGCTGTCCACTGAATTAAAGAAACATGACAGGACCACTGGTTTCAGCTGCAAGCTGTAGGTATACATTAAATGTCTTACTGTTTGGCCACAGCTTTATCTGCATGGTCAGTTTCGTCCAAACCACGTAAGCGTTGTTCACATTCACAAAGCTTTTTTATCAGGTCACCCTTTTCCTGTTATAAAGAGACAAGTGTTGAATAAAGAGTTTCCTTCAGGGTAACAGGCAAAGGCTGAGCCAACTGATATTATTTACCTGAGCCATACAGTTTAGTAGCCTCTCCACCTCTGTAATTCTTTGATCCCTTTCTGCGATCTTTGCCTCAGCTATCTGAGCATTCCTCTCTGCCTCCTCAAGCCTCCTCATGTAGTCATCAAGCTGTGCCTGCAGACATACAGGTCAAAACTACAGTCATTTATTTGCCTCTATTCATCAGTCATTATCATCATTCTCTCGGAAATCTTCACTATTACCTCTAGGTGGCACCCTTATTTAGAAAAAAGTTTTTTCAACATTTTTCTCTCTTCCCTGGTGAATAGCAACAGATGTTTCCTGTTATGAGATTGGAATGCTTACACCCTGCTTGTGAAGTATAATACAAATGTAGTATTTTTACAGTGCGACTAACAGTCTTTCAAAAGTTACACACATTAAACCAAATGCATTTGTCACATTATCATGCAGTGCAGTTCTTGCTGAACTAGTTGGACAGTAAGGCATTGTGAGTGTCTGTTTGTTTGGTCATATCTGTACCTGCAGAGCCTCTATCTCCTCTCTGTATTTCCTCTGATGTTCCTGCAGCTGTTCCTCATATTTCTTCTGTAGCTTTGCACTCAGCTCTTTCAATTCTTGAGTCTTGGCCTCCTGAGAATTCTCCACCTACATACAAAAAGCAATTTAGTTGTCACATGTTAATAACCATGCTATTTATGTAAAAAAGTGACATTTTTAACTTCAGACAAATTCAATGACATCCATTGTTTCCTCCTTGGATATTTAGATGTCAATACATGCTGGAGAACAAAAGCATCAGGTTTTAGAAAAAATGGACATTCTGAAAATGACAATTATCCTTTTAATCAAGTTATTGTTCTGATAATATAATTTGATGAAAATATGTGTATTAAATTATACAAATAAATAAATAAGGAAATGTTTATGTATTTCTAAATCACCTTTTAGTAGTAAAGTTTACATCCATAGTCCTGGTGGTATTATTTTTTACTTTTTAAGTTTTAACTACTATTGAATTTTAAGTACAAGCATTCTGTGCACAGTACACTCTTAAAAATAAAGATTTCAAAGGCGTAAGGTTTTCACAGTGATGCCATAGCTGAACCCAAAGACCCATTCAGTGAACAGTTTTTAAAAGATCCATTTTTTCTGGGTGTGAAGAACATTTAATTATCTAAAGAACCTTTTTTACTATAAAGAACCTTTTTGTGCAATGGAAAGGTTCCATGGATGTTGAAGGCTCTTCATGGAACCATAGATGCCAATAGAGAACCTTTATTTTTAATAGTGTAGTAGTCTCTCAATTAATATGAGGTTTAAAAGCTGTATATACAATAATTAGAAAAAACTATAAGAACAAGAAATACAATAATTAGAAAAAATTATAAGAAAAAGGGGAAAAACATTTAGTCCAAAGTACCATGATATTAGGATGTCTGTAACATGAAAGGTTTGAATGTTAATAATAGTGTTGTGTAACAGCTGTTTGTGTGTGCACCTGATTTTTGAGAGAGCGGTTTTCAGCCTGTGCTGCTGCTAGTTGTCTTTCCGTTTCCTTGAGTTTCTCCTCTGTCTTCTCCAACGAGCTGCGCAGAGTTCTCATCTCATCCTTGTTACCCACACGATTTTGACAGCTTTCCAGCAATGATTTCTAAAACACATTTACATTCAAAAGTTGACTAAAAAATGTCATGAGTTTCTCTGGACAGAACAAGCCTTTGTCAGTTGGCAGTGACCACATTGATCGTGTACCTGTAGATCAATGTTTGCTGATATGAGGGAGCTGTTCATCTGGTCAAAGTTATCCATAGCTGCCCTTCTCGTCCTCACCTCTGACTCAAGGTAACGCTTATGAGAGTTGGCTGCCTGGGACAGACACAGTCAGCACATTGAGAACTTGTCATACCACTGTAAAATGCAAAATGACAGGGTAAGGTTTGGTGGCAGATAATATTCTTGCTGTTTTGCTCACCTTTAATTCCTGATTTAATTTTTGCACTGATTGTTGCATCCCTCCAAACTGGCCATACATACGCTCTCTGACCTTTTCCAAAGAGTCACGTACCTATGAGAAAAGAAAGATGGTTTTTAGTTATCTGCTTGGATGTACATTCCTGAATAACATGCTAACTAGTTAAGCAATAACTAGTCTTCTAGTTAGCTAGGTACCAAAAGAAAAGTCTCTGCGTTTACCTCTCTGATGTACCTCATCTCATCCCTCAGGTGACTGACAGACCACTCTCGTGCCATCACTTCCTGTTGGTGGCTGGTGCCTGTGCTCTGCACCACGCCATAAACTCTGGACCCGTGCTGAGCGGGCTGTTCCCGACCGATGCCATTGGTCACAGGGTGCTGGGGGAATAGGACCACAGGGCTCAGATTTCAGCTTGTCAATGTGTTTAAAAGGAGAGTGTGACACTGTTGTGTTAACAGCTGTGAAGACCAATGTCACCGCCGTGTGTCTGAGTGTGTGTACACCTATCGGAACATCATGGCTGATAAATAAGACTGATATTCTATATTTGCGAGTGATATGCTCTGGTATTAGAAGCATTGCTGCTGAGTGTTCACAATGAGAGGTTGGGATACAGACAGTTCAGAATAGTCCTCAGCGAGGGTGTCATATTTCTGCATGCCAGTCGGAAAGAATTAAAAAAAAAAAAAAAACTTTTATATATACAGGTTCAACATGAGTATAATGAGGGTTCTAATTTTGTTAAACACTGTAATGTAACATTTTAGTGTAATTTTATTTTATGTACTGTAATATTTTAGTTTAATTGTATTGTGAAATGTTTTGCAGCTTTTTTTAAAAGTGATACTCTGTTAATTTTTCAAGTCTTTATTGTAATCTGGAAAGATGTATTTACACAAATATTTTACTGTTAAACCACTTATGTGTATTTGATATATATTTGCAGTTACTGATATTAAAATATCTTTTGGTTTCAGTTGTTGAATGTGCATGTTATTCAATAGGAAAATGGCCTTTAATAGTTCTTGCAGGAACATATTTGCCACAGTTAAGGTACAAAGGGGCTTGTCATTGGGGTGGTACCTTAAAGGACAAGATTTGTACCTTTGATGAAGGTACAATATTGTACCAACAACTTTTAAAAACGAAAAGGTACATTTTGGTTCCCCATGGTACAAATCATGTCCTTTAAGGTACAAATTGGAATGGTACAAATTTGTTCCTTTATATTAAGGTACAATTCTGTACCCTTAAAAGGTAGTGCCCCAAGTGTTTGTACCTTCTTTGGTACAAAATTGTACCTTTTTTTCTGAGAGAGTATATATATATATATATATATATATATATATATATATATATATATATGTGTGTGTGTGTGTGTGTGTGTGTGTGTGTGTGTGTGTGTGTGTGTGTATTAGATTATGCAAGATTAGAGTTTGCAAAAAAGCACAAAGGTGAGCCAGAAGAGTTTTGGAACTGTGTTTATGGACCAATGAGACAACGATGAACCTTTATCTAAGTGATGGGAAAGCAAAAATGTGGAGAAAAAAAGGGAACTGCAAATGATCCTACAACCTCATCTGTAAAGCTTGGTGGAGGTGGTGTCATGGCATGGGCATGTATGGCTGTCTCTGGAACAGGCCCTCTCAACTTTACTGATGACTTAATGTATGATGACAGTAGCAGAATGAATTTGGAAGGGTACAAAACCATCTTGGCTACTAATAATTCAAGAAAATGCCACCAGATTCATTGGGAAGTGCTTCATATTGCATCAGAACAATGACCCAAAACACCCTGCCAGTTCAGTCAAGGAGTTTATCAGGGCAAAGAAATGGAAAGTCTTAGATTGCCCAAGTCAATCTCCAGATTTAAATCCGATTGAACATTAATTTCACCAGCTGAAGAGGAGAGTAAAGGCAGAAACTCCCCAAAACAAGCAACAGTTGGAATTGGCTGCATTAAAGGCTGGGAAAAGTATTTCAAAGGATGAGACCAAGAGTATGGTGATGTCTATGGGTCACAGACTCACTGCTATGATTGTGCGCAAGGGATCTGCAACTAAATAATAGCTTTTAATCTTTTATATCTGCCTTATGTTCAACTGTCCCAATACTTATACTCACATCAAATAGTGGGATGAACTGAAAGTGCTGTTCTTTTTATTTGGTAAAACATGTATGTGTTGAAACAGCTAATAATAAAATGTGGCATTCTGTAGTTTTGTCTCATTTTCATCTTTTAATCATATTTGCAAATGTCTTGACTCCACAGCCAACAGAGCAATTCTGGCTTTACTATTCCAATACTTATGGAGGGCATTGTATATATATAATATATGTGTGTGTGTGTGTGTGTAATGTATTCACATGTGGCTACTATATATATTAACACTTATATGGGAACATGTATATTACATATATATGTAACCAAATCTGACAAATATATTTTGTAATATATATCCATATATGTGTGTTACATATACAGTGCCCTCCATAAGCATTGGAACAGTAAAGACAAAATTGCTTTCGCTGCTGTGGAGTCAAGAAACTTGCAAATATGATTAAAAGATGAATATGAGACAAAACTACAGAATGTCACATTTTATTGTTAGGTCTTTCGACACATACATGTTTTACCAAATAAAAAGGACAGGACTTTTAGAGTTCATCCCACTTTGATGTGAGCATAAGTATTGGAAGTGCTGAATTTAAGGCAGATGTAAAAGATTAAAAGCTAATATTTTGTTGCAGATCCCTTGCACGCAATCAGAGCAGTGAGTCTGCAACCCATAGACATCACCAGACTCTTGGTCTTATGCTTTGAAATGCTTTTTCCCAGCCTTTAATGCAGCCAATTTCAACTGTTGCTTGTTTTGGGGAGTTTCTGTCTTTGGTCTCCTCTTCACCTGGTAAAATTAATGTTCAATCGGATTTAAATCTGGAGATTGATTCGGGCAATCTAAGACTGTACATTTCTTTACCCTGATAAACTCCTTGACTGAACTGGTAGGGTGTTTTGGGTCAATGTCCTGATCCAATATGAAGTGCTTTCTAATGAGCATTTTCTTGAATATTGGTAGCCAAGATGGTTTTGTACCCTTCCAAATTCATTCTGATACTGTCATCATACATTAAGTCATCATTAAAATTGAGAGGTCCTGATCTAGAGACAGCCATGCATGCCCATGCCATGACACCACCTCCACCAAGCTTTACAGATGAGGTTGTATGCTTAGGATCATTTGCAGTTCTCTTTTTTCTCCACACTTTTGCTTTCCAATCACTTAGAGAAAGGTTAATCTTTGTCTCATTGGTCCGTAAACTCAGTTCCAAAACTCTTCTGGCTCACCTTTGTGCTTTTTTGCAAACTCTAATCTTGCCTTTCTGTTTTTGGTGCTGGTCAGAGGTTTGCATCTTGCTGTGTAGCTTCTATAATTCTGTGTCAAAGTCTCCTGAGGACAGTAGATTGTCAGAGCATCACCCCAGCTTTCTGGAGGTTGTTGGTGATTTTACAGACACGTATTTTAGAATTCATTTTCACCAATTTTATGATTTGTCTGTCATCAACTACTGTTGTTTTCTCAGCCGATTAGGTTGTCGTTGGTTGCTGATGTCACCGGTGGTTTCCAAACTCTTGATTTCTCCATGCCCTTTGTTTTTGCTATAGTTCTAATTAACTTCCTCTTTTCTTTTAGCATCCAGATTGCTTGCTTTTCTTTCAGAGTCAGCTTCCTTGTCTTCATCCTGGTTTGTGTGTGTCATCATCGAATGCAAGACTTAGAATGCAGAAGCAATGGATATAACTGATAAGACACATTCCTTGCTTTTAATATCTGAAGAATGAAAGCAACAGGACACAGCTGATCCCTTAGAAAGACCTGTGAGGCAACAGTTCCAATACTTATGCTCACATCAAATAGTGGGATGAACTCTAAAAGTGCTGTCCTTTTTATTTGGTAAAACGTGTGTCAAAAGACCTAATAATAAAATGTGACATTCTGTAGTTTTGTCTCATATTCATCTTTTAATCATATTTGCAAATGTCTTGACTCCACAGCAGAGAAAGCAATTTTGTCTTTACTGTTCCAATACTTATGGAGGGCACTGTATATAACCAAATCTGACAAATATATTTTGTAATATATATCCATATATGTATGAATATATCCCGTAATGTATGACTATACATATGTGCGTGTATATATATATTAATATATAGTAAATATAATATTGTTAATATGTACTAAATGTATGTGAAAATACATTTGTACTATATATATATATATATATATAGTACAAATAGTCTAACTGAGACTTGTCACAGCACTTACATATTATTGTTGGTTTGATTGCTATTGTCCTCATTTAAGTCGGTTTGGATAAAAGTGTCTGCTGAATGATTAAATGTGGACGTTAATTTGCCTGAATCTGTATAGAATTGGGGACATTTGTAGGCATATTGGGAATGTATTTTTGAGATTTTTAATTTTGTATGTAAACCCATGTGTTAATAAAAAGGAAAAAGTGTTTCAGTAAAGCTATGTAGTACTGTATTGTTTCTGTCTTATTGCTAAATATATATTTTATATATCAATATATGGCTATACATGGTTCATGCATATATTGCAGAATATTGAAAAATATAAGCACTAGAGTCCCATATATCAAAATATATTATTTCATATATCACATTATATCTTCCAATATATTAACATATATTTTTGTTTCGTAAGGGTTTAGTGTCTAAAGGAGTCATATTTCATGTTTTGCATGGTTTAAGAAAGCTCTTTTGTGATATGTTTTATAAGTGAACAAGCATTTTACTGTGCAAAGAAGCCCTGAAGCCATATTGTGCAGATACACTTCAGCTTATGCTTGCTTTGCAAACAGTAATGTACTGAACTCAAATATCTTTCGGGAAACCGGCATCTGTGTTTTAAACTCTATCACTATCATAGATAAAATTACTCTGATAATATTACCGGCTGACACAAAAGCATTCAAACATATACTATAAACGTATGTAGTCTATTATGTTCCAAAAGTACAGCATTGTAATATAACGGATCCAGTGGAAAAATACTGTGTCTACTATCATTCAAAATTTTAGGTCAGTAAGATTTTTTAATGTTTTTCTAAAAAGAAGTCTTTTATGCTCACCAAGGCTACATTTATTGATCAGTAAAACAGCAATATTGTGAAATATTATTAAAAAAAATTCTATTTTAATTTATTTTCAAATATATTTTTAAAATTTATTCCTGAGATTGTAAAGCTAAACATTACTCCAGTCTTCAGTGTCACATGATCTTTCAGAAATTATTCTAATATGCTGATTTGGTGCTCAAGAAACATTTCTTGTAATTATAAAAGTTAAAGACAGTTATACTGCTTAATATTTTTGATAATTTTTTTTCAATATTCTCTGATGAATAGAAAGTTCCAAAGAATAGCATTTATTTTAAATAGAAATCATTTGTAACATTATACATGCCTTTACTGTCACTTTTTTATTAATTTTATGTGTCCTTGCTGAATAAAAGTATTAATTTCTTCAAAAAAATAAAAAAATAAAAATATAAATTCTTACCAACTCCAAACGTTTGTCAGGTAAATATTAGAAGAATCAGATTATTAATCTTGACATATGCATGGGTAATAGAGGCTGTCATACCTTGTCTTCTTGTTGAGGTGATTCTCTCCCAGGTGGTCTTTCTCTCTGCATGAGCCCATTTTTCTTTTTCCAGGAACCATTGAGCAGTTTCTCACCCTGTGATGTAACATATATTATTTTCATAGGTCTTATGAAATTTTTCAGACATGTTGATGCTTGGGGTGATACTTTGACAACCAATGTTGTGTTCACAGATTGCTGAGTTGAAGGCGCTATCATCAGAGGTTTTGCCCTTGCCAAATGTCTTTATGCAACAATTAAATCCTACTTCTAAAAAGCTTTCCTGTTTATGAAAAACCATATTCCATCTTTTTCATGTGTGCTATTTTCACATCGTACTGAGGTGGAACAACACTGATGAAGTCCAGCTGTGATCACACTCTCAGGGTCTGTTATTCCCCTTTCTCTTCTCAGGACATAGTTTCTCAGAACTGTAATCTCATTCATGTCATGACCACACCTCCTCAGAACTCCTCTCCAAAACAAAACACAGAGCTTCGGCTTCCTCACTGAGAGACTGAATCTGTCTCAACCTTAAGGGCGAACATGAGAATAACTCTTCATTAAAATAGAGAATTAGATGTTGAGAAAACAAGATTAATGTTTCTCTCTGATTCTGACTGAAGGGGAGCAATGTGTGGGAGTGGGTGGAGATAAGACAGAACAATGATGCCAGTGTTGTTCATGGCCTTCTGCGCTGGACTTCACTGAATTTGACAGAGAGCCCACAAAAACACAAGCCCATTAGATTAAATTTGAGGCAGTCAATCAGGGGAGAGCTATTTAAAATGTTGAAAACAGGACCTCCAGTTTTGGCCTTTTGCGTAGTGATATGAGTTATGTGTAGAAATGTTTGTCTATCATTTTGGGGATTTAATTTAGCTGTTTAATAAATCTAACAGAGGGATTAACCTTCTGGGGTAGCTATTCTGATATTACAGTGCAGCATTATTGCTTTTAAAAAATGGTTACTTCGTAATAAAATATTGAAGGGATAGTTCACCCAAAAATGACAGTTCTGTCATCAATTCCTCCAAAACCATAAAACTTTAGTTCAGCTTCTGAGCACAAATGAAGACATTTTATTGAAACCTAAAAGAATTCTGTCCATTCACTGAAAGTCTACTCCATTAAAATCCTGATGCTTTAAAAACTTCATAAAATAAAATTTGTAAAGACATAAAATTCATAAAGACATAAAGATGAACAAAAGTATTATGGATCTGAAACGACATGAAGGTGAGTAAAAGAGGATAAACCTTAAATTTTGGGTAAACTTTAAATCTTTAAATTAAATATCAAAAATCATTACTCAAGCAAATATGCTAAGCACCATCTTTCTGCTAGAAGATACAGTTACTGTTGTAAACAATGTGAGAATTGTATTCTCTGCATACAATGTACTTCCATTAAAAGTGCCTAACCATACAATGACAGATAACACTAACAAAGTGCAGCTGCATTAAACTTTTATGCTCATTTTGACAATATTTCTGTGCACAATATTGATATACTAATATAAAACTATATATCTGTCATCTTAGCCCAAGTAATAAAAGCAGCCCAAGTAATAAAAGCATGTGCTTTCCCGTTTCATATTCTACCTTGCTCACGTAATCTTACTGATTGAACTGAACACTATTCAATGAGCTCTATTGTTGTTGTATAAAGATGTGCTCGAGGGTGCAAACTCAAGTCTAGCATCTGTGTTTTACAGAACAGTATATCTGTTTGCATGCAGTGGGTGGTGTTGGCACAGCTACCCACTCCAGCTTTGCTGAGACCAGTTACATTGTCATTCTGTGCCATTTAGCACAGATGCTTTTATGAGAAAAACTGGCCCTGGGTCAATGTGAATTTCAGGTCTTCCTGAAATCCAACAGATGTAACTCGGTCAATTCAGACACAGGTAGACTAGTATCCCATGGAGGATAGGATTACACACACACACCCATCTTAATTTTGCAGTGGTTTCTTGTCTTGGTTATGGCAGTAATAGAATATCTCAGTTAAATGAAATTCTCTCTAGATTTCACACTTAACTATCCTAACTGTACTTTTCCCTCTTCTCATTTTGTCTTCCATTGACCTGGTTTCAACTTTTGTACAGTTACAGTATGTCACTAATTATGATGCAAAGGACTGCATATGAAAAGCCTCTATATTCAAAATCAATGCAAAAACCCTGACATCACCCAGATACTAGATATCGGTTTTTCTATGCATAGCCAACTAATTAATATTAACATAAAGGCTAAAAAGTTATATTCTCAAATGTTGACAATGAAAGCTCCATGGAAGCTCATCTCTGTTGCCAAAGGTGCAGTCACATTAGCAAAGTTTCAGTAAAATTTCACAAGGAGAAAAAGTCCATAGTCCATTGTCAATAATGAAGCAATGTATGAGGTACCACTCACTTTCAAACCAAGCAGCTTTCTGTTGGGCAGTGTGGCAAATTTGTGTGACCAGCTTGAACCCACTGCGAAATCTGTATGGGGAAATCTTTGCCCTCTCTTGAAATTCCCAATCACCAAATTCCAGATTGAACTGGCCACTGGCAGCTTATCAACCAGGCCTGGGTTTTATGTATTGACGCTTCACACAGCAAAATGCCCACAGCTGGCCCTTCCCATGAGACAGACACTGATAAGGCCTTCAACAGTTTTATGTTGGCATAGCTCCTAGATTTCTACTTCTCATTAGTATCTGGCTTATGAAAGTGCCCGATGTTCCCAAAGCAGCTCCTATCAGAGACCAAACAGGGCGGATATCAGTTGAACTTCAAGGACTAAGAGCTGCAGGGTGCAAGTTCCAGGCCAAGGTAAAGATCAAAACTCTCATGTGCATGCAGACACACCTCTCTTGACTTCTTTCCCAGCACACCACTGTCTGTAGAAGGCTAACAGCAACTACTGTAAAATATACAAATTAATTTGTCACACAGACTAAGCTGTATATGCAAACAAGCTTAAAATTAACTTTACCTCCCTCGGTAAATAGGTGACTCAAATTCATGAGCTTTGTTTCATGTGACTCTGAACTTTGGGGGCCGCTCAAGGGTATTTATCTGCATGAAGCCTAACTTGTTTATAAACATATTGGCTTAGTAAGTAAAGTGACATCATTAAACTATGAAATCTTTGCATGTAGTTCCAAGAATGGATGCTTATCTGCATGTTTTTTTATCAGTAAAGGTGTGTGGCATGTTACGGGCTGGAAGTATGGATCTATGACACACAAACCAAGTGACAGAGCAAAGGGAAGGACACAGACTCTGATTTATTTCTCTGAAACACAGACCCAACATTCACAGACAAAACAAGTTGAAAATTTCTCCTTTCTGAAATTCCATCTTTCACATCCTTAAAAATTAAGCCTAAAGGTAAATCCTTTAATTAAAGCCTATAATTATTTTTTGTTTTATTTTTTTTATTTTTTTTGTCAATCGTCTTGTCATATATACAGTATAAATAAATATAAAATATAAATATCCAGGGGCAGACTTAGTGATTTGGAGGCCCTAAGCAAATTCCAGGTATGGGGCCCAACACAGTAACTAGGCCCTATGTGCTCTTTTACACCTAAAGCCCATGCTCAAAGTCACACTAGGCTTTGAGCATGCAAAATTCCCTCGGATGCTGTAATGGTCGTGATATGACGTCATGCTCTGCAGTGTCTTTTTAAAACGTTTAATTCAGCACATGACAAATAATAATACATCTAAATGTAAAAATATACAATCTTCTACGAATTCGCATGGCAGAGTTCACCAAGCTTGAACTTTGGAACGCAGAGAAATGCGAAAACTTTTCGCACGGGCTTGTGTTTCCGGTCTGACACATTCACATGCGTATGAATGAAAGTCAATGGATCGAAAAGTGCAGTGTGACTGTGCCTTAACCCTTATTTTGCTCCCTCTCATAGTTTATAGTTTAGGCAATTTATTGCTTCACAACCAGTAATTAGTCAACCTGATGCTGTTCTAAAGCCATATTAGTCTAACTTATTTTTTTCGGATCACAACAGAAGACATTATCAAAATATATATATATATATATATATATATATATATATATATATATATAATAATAAATGCTTGCACTTGTCCATTTATTGCAAAATTGTCCATAATTGTCCAAAATTGTCCATAAATTGCAAAATTTTTCAGTCTTTTTACAAACATAAAATTATCCCATGCAACTCATTCCATATTCCAAGTGTTCTGAAGGCATATGGTATGCCGAGAAACAAATCAAAAATGTAATCTATTATTAAGCAAAAATCTCCAGTCATTATTTACATTGCATCTACACTTTGTTATAATGAGAGGAATCCCGAGCTCGCAGAACTCAGCACTTGACAAAAACTCGGCATTTTGTGCAGTGAGTGGATTCTAACTTAAACACTTCTGGTCATTGCTTTCAAGAAATCAACAGATATGTCTATGATTGGCTACATTTGCTCAATACTGCAAATATGTTTCACCAATATCAGATGTGGCCCCCTGATTCCCCGTGGCCCTAAGCGGCCACTTACCTAGCTTAAATGTTAAGTCCACCCCTGTAAATATCCACACTACCACACAAAAGTTTACAGCTAGTAAGATTTTTTTATGTTTTTGACTTTTATGCTCACCAAGGCTGTATTTATTTATTATTTATTATATTCAAATTTATTTGAAACGAGACCATGTACAATTTTAACATAAACGTTTCCATTTCATGCATTGTACCGAATTTAGCCAATGGCTAGTTTTTATCCGCGGTCCCTTGGCAGGTAATCATAAACACAGATAAACATAAAAACAACAAACACATACAATACAATACAACTGTATGTATCAAAATACAATTTGATCCAAAACACAGTAAAAATGGTAAAATATTAAAACAAAAAATTCTAAAAAAGTAAAAAATGCAAAATATTTTTAAAATAAAAAGCTCAATATATTTAAATGAAATTGAAAATGTCATATAGATTCAAGAAAACGTTTTCTACATCTTTTCCACTGACCCTAAGGAGTGTTTTCAGGGACCACAGACGCCAAGTTAATAACCTTGGATCGAGTGCATCTCTAGCTGATGTGTCATAACCTAAAGAAATCAGTCATTTATGTTATCTTGTTGAGCTTATCCTGTTATCAGGGCATCATGCCATTTGTGGTGCTAGTCAAACAGATTGGGGACTGTGTGAAGTCATTGAAAAGAGGAAGTTTGTTTATTATGACGTGAAACGATGGCTACCACCAATCCGTCTGAATGCAAGAAGTTTATTGAAAGATGCTAAAATGATACTTACGTTGACGGATTCATTCTGGGATTTTGGACTGTCCTCAGGCCGGAGGGTCAATCTGAGACGCCTGATTCTCCTCTGATAGACATCAAACATACACACAGCAAAACAAGCAAACAACGATTAGCCACAATCAAAAAGGTTTAATCAGGCAGACAATCTGATGATTGTTATCTCAAGATAAAATGGAAGCAATTTCACTGAAACCAAAACAAAAACTTTAAGTCCTGTCAAAGATAACGCTTATCTATTACAAGAAATGTCACGCATGAAAAGAAAAAAACAAGCTGCTCTAACTGATTTTTATCACTGATACAGATAGAATGATAAAACTGTATTAAAATATGACTGCCCATAAAGGCTTCAATGATTAACCACTTCAGATGTGGCCATCTATTTGATTCAAATCAATAACTACTAGTCAAAAATTTGGCTCTCAGCGGTTTGATGCCCTCTCCGCCAGTTAGCGCCATCTGAGAGGGTGTCAGTTGATTAGCTGTAAGAATGTCTCTGAATGGCAGCTGACCGCAGCAACAGCGGCTGAGCGCCAGGCCCTGATAAAATAAACATGACAGGGCCCTGCCTCCCAGGACGGTGGCTCTTATTACAGGCCCCTCTCTGAACAACACAACGCTGCCACACACACGTCATCAGCGCTCGATTAGCCTGGATATGGACGAACCATTAGATCACAGTCCAATGCGTAAGTCACAGCCGAGAGGCACAGAGGGCAGAAACTGAACCAAACACAGGCAAACAAACACCTCTCTGACAATCACTTATAGTCAGGAAAACAAAGTTCAAAAGAGCAAGAAAACATGAGTGAGTGTTTCCTACCTCATTGAGGTCTGGTATCTCGGTGGTGGCTGTGGTGCTGATGGCACCAGCCATGCCATTTTGCAGCATGTCTCCTTTTCACTGTCCACGCCACACATCCACACACACACTATCAACGTCACCACTGCAGGCTACACACCAAAGGAGGAGATACGTGGTGTATGTGTGTGTGTGTGTAAAAGGGGAAGAATGAAAAAAGTTCCCTTCAACAGCTCTGCCAGAATTCCTTCCCCCGGATGAGACCGGAGACAGAAAGAGAGGGAAAAAAAGAGGCTCAGTATTCCAAAGTGCAGAGGTCAGTAGAAACACAGCCCTCCAGTGTGCAGACAACTCCAGAGTGACAGCGTCCCATATAGACTCCTCCTGACTGAGAGAGAGAGAGTGTGAGAGAGAGAGAGAGAGAGAGAGAGAGAGAGATAGAGAGAGAGAGAGCTGTCAGTCTTTCAGTATCTGTGCTGGCTACGTAAGCTTTGTTTCCCATCAGACCCGTCGAGCAACATTTCACCTGTGTGCGTTCTCCAGCTCCCACCTACCTGTAGCCGGCTGCTTTCATGGGGTGGGGTTGATAGTGATGGGGTGGAGCCCTCTCCATTTCTACACAGGAAGGCGTCACACCTTAGGCGGGTTACGCCACTTTTGACTGTAGTGTGGCTTGAGTTATTATGCTTACAATAGTGGTGGATTTCAATTTAATTTAATTTAGTAATTGGATCATATCAGTGACTAACAATGAGAACCAGGAACAAAAAGAAAAAAACATGGTATAATTGACATAATTTGTTGTTATTGTGATTCATGGAGTCATAACTAAGAACTTTTTACCCAAAAACAAAAATTGTGTCGTCATTTACTCATACACGTCATCCCAAACCTGTTTGACTTTTGTTCTCCTGTGGTTGTTTTTGGGAAATGTCTCAAAATAAATGTTTTTCTAAGTCAAGAGTCATTAATGTGTTTGGTTTCCAATATTCTTCAAAATATTCTCTTTTGATTTCTGCAGAAGAAAGTCAAACAAGTATGCAACGACACGAAAGTCAGTAAATGATAACATTCTAGTAGATACTACATTTGCGACCATTAAAAAAGTATGTTCTACATAATATGAATATGGGTAGTATGGATGAAATCCTGACTTACTATCTGCCATGTTGTCACGGTCACATGACCTATCAGCATCAGTTGTGTCATTTCACTGCAACTCCTCTCCCGTGGCCTCATGGGATAATAAAGTGTTAATCAGATGCACGCTTCAGAATCTCACTAAAAATAATAGTTCATGTGGGTACTTGAATTTGGACATACTACTCGTCTCACATACTGTTTTTCTCTTACTATAGGGAAGCATGCATATTCTGACACAGAGATAATGTTTTTGGGTGAACTATCCCTTTAATAATTGTAACTATAATAAATTACCATTTTAAAAACCGTTACCATTTTTGGTGTTGTGCAAAAAACAATTGTCGCAGCCAGACAAACTGCACTGCAGATGCCTTGAACTTGCTTGAAGAAATCTTTAATCTGCGTGATTTTGTTTGCTTAACATATTTCAAAGTGCACAAGTTGTAGGTCAATCATTAATCTAAGGAACAGATAGTCTACTACATGACTAGTGTAATTATTAACCCTCCATATTTGTGAGGTTCATTCCTTGGAAAACACATACAGGCTGTAAACCACACTTCTTATTGCTTTTTCCCCTCATCACAATAGACCTTGAGGCAATTTAATCAATCATCACAGGGATAAATGGGCCATCTGAGTGATTATCAATTTTTACATGACAAAAGTCTTGACTATCTAGAAATCCATGAGCATGATGAACAGCTAAAGCGCATATGAAAGGTCACAGGGATTATGTTTCCAGCCTTTCAAGATGGAAAACAGGATCCCATTTGGAGTGGTCCTACTGGAGAAGCTCTGCTAGTCCCATTCAATCCAATATAGTGATCAATATGAGGCTACAAAGAGGCACTTAAATAACAACTGTTCAGCATTGTGTTCATCACTCTCTGCAAGTTAACAGTGCTTACTTTTTTTTTTGTCTATTAAATGCACATTTATCATTTGGTCTATTAAATGCACACATAGGTTATCTTCTAGGAAGTTTAGTTCTACATATACAAATATATACGTGTACCTGGAGCACAAAACCAGTCATATGTAGCACAGTTATATTTGTAGCAATAGCCAAAAATACACTGCATGGGTCAAAATTTTTTATTTTTTAATGCCAAAAATCATTAAGATATTAAGTAAAGATCATGTTCCATGTAGATATTTTGTAAATTTTCCTACCGTCAATATATCAAAACTTAATTTCTGATTAGTACGCATTGCTAAGAACTTCATTTGGACAACTTCTAAGGCGATTTTCTCAATAGTTTGATTTTTTACACCCTCAGAAATTTACCCTTATGACTGGTTTTGTGGTCCAAGGTCATGTATGAGATACTTCCTTACTACAAATAAACAGATATTTCTTAGAAAAGGTGAGTCGACTCGTGTGACAAACAAGTAGGAGGATCGATTCTCCTGTTCTCACGCAAACCTTTTCTGAGTTGGGCTAACTTACAGACTTGTCTTTCTGTTATATTTTATTTCACAGCTAGCATCCCCGAAATTGTTGGTTCGCTTATGAAGGTGTTTTTGGAGTGATTTTGAAAACAGTTTAATCATATTCACTTACATGAGATGACTCCAGTCACATCAGGAGACAAATAAACGCTGAATTATTTTACAGAGAGATGGGCTGCTCAAGTACGACGTGGGGGGCCTCCGTGTTGAGATGACATGACTACAATAATACTCATCTTTAACTAAAAATAATACATTTTGGCAGCCAGCTTGCATGTGAACGTCCCCTATGCTATCAGAGTGACTGAAAACGACTGAAAACAATTGTGGAGTCGACTCCAAAAGACTCTCTATAAATCTAGTAGTAACTAGTGTTGCCAATTTAGCAATTTTGTTGCTAAATTTAGCAACTTTTCAGACTACCCTAGCAACTTTTTCTTACAAAAGCACCTAGCAGCAAACTTTTAGCAACTTTTGATAAGTGACTCAAACGATAAAAAGGCACACATTTTCCATCTAAATTACACAAAAAGAGGAAACCAAAGATGCCTAGTAGTACACATATCACTTGAATTAAGTGAGCTGCTACTCAGAATTGTTCAATTTAATAGTAATAACTGAATTAATTGTTCATTTATGATACACCTTGTTAGTAGCTTGTACCTGCGATTGTTGATCAGTTAGTACATGCAAAAAAATATCTAGAAAAATGGAAAAGACACTAGTAATTTTCCAGGACATTATCCGTTATCCATTATCTGTTGTAACCCTGTAAACCGAAAACACAAAATACAATGCGTAATTAAAAATGTAGAAAAAAAACCTGTGAAAAATCAATACGGAAAATTCCTTCATACTGTGTCCTATTTTTACAGACTCTTCTTAGAGTGTAGCCTACAAACTACTAATACACTGCTTATAACTATAATTGTTGAGAATGTTCAGTTTACTAGTTAATAAAAAAAACTGAATAAGTGTTCAATATTTCAATGTTGTATTTAAAAACACAGTTAGTTATATTTTAATATTATATCATGCACTTATGTTATTTTACAAGCAAATCAAAATGAACTTATCTATAATGTATTTTTTGCCGAGTTTTGATGCAGTGACTCAATCCCTACTAACAATTCTTGGTTTTGGGAACATTAGTTTTTGGTTCCCAGAACGTTATTTTTTATGGTTTGTTTTTGGTTAGCCAGGAAAGTTTTCTTAATGGAAACAGAATGTTAGTTTTTGGTTTGTAGAACGTTCCCATAACGTTATTCTAACGTTCCCAGAACGTTATTCTAATATTCCCAGAATGTTAGTTTTTGGTTTGTAGAACGTTTTTCTAACGTTCCCAGAAAGTTAGTTTTTGGTTCCCAGAAAGTTAGTTTTTGGTGTTTAGAACGTTATTCTAACGTTTCCCTAACCTATTTACTCCAGTATGATCACTCCACTGTAGGTCAGTAATCATCCAGCACACGACCCAGTAGAGTATTAGTGGCATGGAAATGATCCGTATGGACGCCTAATCAGTATTATAAAAGCCATATCTTGTTTTTATTTATTGTTTAATTAATAAAAATAATTTGAGCACATCAACTATCATGTAAGATTAAATAAGATTAAATCTGTCCATTTCGGGGTAGCTACCCAGATTTTATTTCTTCAGCACCAAATAAAAATGACTTCACATAATATATATATATATATATATATATATATATATATATATATATATATATATATATATATCTGTGTAGAGACATGCTGAAATTGCGTTTGGTCTCATACTGTATCGCGTACCTTGTCAGTGTCTGTGCTTGCTTGGCCATTTATTGTGATTTAACAGGAAAGTGTGTTCAAGTGCCAGCAGAAGACAGTGTAAGAAATACTCTTTGAGAGAAGCAGTCTATCAGCGGAAGTTAAAAGCAGCTCGTCAGTGTATTTACTTGTCTCGTTAGTGTTTAGCGCAGTTGCCGTTGCTAGGAAACGCTTGTTTTGTTTACTGTGTAGAGTCGTGCTGAAATCGCGTTTGGTCTTGTCTGTGCTTGCTTGGCCATTTATTGTGATTTAACAGGAAAGTGTGTCCAGCTGAATTCAGTTAGTGATTAGTTAGACGGTATAAATAAGCTTAGTTTACCGCGGCAGCCCTCGTGTGAAGCCCTCGTCGTGTGATGACCGAAGAGTGTAAAGACCATCGACTCTACTGTGTGACTCCACTGGACAGGGACACTGGCAAGGGATATAAGTATCGCTTTTTATTTATCCTCTTTCCTATTACTT
Organism: Spinibarbus caldwelli; assembly: GCA_039654775.1. Taxonomy (NCBI): domain Eukaryota; kingdom Metazoa; phylum Chordata; class Actinopteri; order Cypriniformes; family Cyprinidae; genus Spinibarbus; species Spinibarbus caldwelli. The sequence goes on along the minus strand of CM077220.1, from coordinate 30,407,726 downwards.
GTTTCACTTCTATTTTATAACTAATTCTTACTATGTGTTTTCAGATCACTACTATCACTACCACTCGCAAACCTCGCATCACACACTGTAGGCAGCGCAATCCTAACAACCTGCGCACTTTGCCTATTTCTGCTAATACACTACTTTCTTTTTCTATTGGTCTCTTGAACTGTCAGTCTGCTGTCAACAAAGCTGATTTCATTACTTCCATTACTAGTCATTCAAGGCTAAACCTCATGGCCCTGACAGAGACTTGGATCAAACCAGAGGACAGTCCGTTTGACTGGAAGAGGTGGAGGTAGTGGTCTGCTCATTTCTAATAACTGGAAATTTACTCCTTTACCATCTCTGTGCATCAACAGCTCCTTTGAATCACATTCGGTTACTATTACCTACCCTCTAAAAATCCATTTTGTAGTTGTTTATCGACCTCCAGGACCACTAGGTAACTTCGTGGAAGAATTAGATATGTTGCTCTCAACCTTTCCTGAGGATGGTACTCCCTTAGTTATACTTGGAGACTTCAACATCCACCTCGATAAACCTCAGGCTGCAGACTTCCACACTCTGCTTGTCTCTTTTGATCTCAAGAGAGTGTTAACTACGTCTAAAAAATCAGGCAACCAACTGGACCTTATTTACACACGACACTGCTCCACTGATCATGTGCTGGTTACTCTACTGCACACCTCGGATCACTTCCTCCTCACTCTTAACCTCAACATGATTCCTGACACAACACATACCCCTCCACATGTCACTTTTCGACGTAACTTAAAGGGATAGTTCACCCAAAAATGAAAATTCGGTCATCATTTACTCACCCTCAAGTAGTTCCAAACCTGTATGAATTTCTTTGTTCTGCTGACCACAAAGGAAGATATTTTGAAGAAAGTTTGTAACCAGGCTGTTTTGGGGCACCATTGACTTCCATAGTAGGAAAAAAATATATACTATGGAAGTCAATGGTGCCCCAGAACTGCTCTGTTTCCCACATTCTTCAGAATATCTTCCTTTGTGTTCAGCAGATCAAAGACATTCATACAGATTTGGAACTACTTGAGGGTGAGTAAATGATGACAGAATTTTCATTTTTGAGTGAACTATCCCTTTAACTCTCACCCTCCCGATTATCTGCTATGGTTTCATCTTCGCTTCCTCCCTCTATACAGTTATCATCTCTTGATGCTAACAGTGCTACTGATACTTTCTGTTCCACTCTGACATCTTGTTTAGATACTTTATGCCCCTTATCTTCCAGGCCAGCCTGTACCACCGCTTCTGCTCCTTGGCTATCTGACGTTCTCCGCGAACATCGTTCTAAGCTCAGGGCTCCAGAGAGGATATGGCACAAATCACAAAATCCTATTGACCTTAATTTATATTGATCACTCCTCTCTGACTTTTCTGCTAATGTCTCTACTGCTAAAAGAACATACTATCACGACAAAATTAACAATTCGCCTAACTCTCGCATGCTCTTTAAAACATTCTCCTCCCTCCTTTGTCCTCCTCCTCCCCCTCCTTCATCAACTCTAACAGCTGACGAGTTTGCAACATTTTTCATTAATAAAATTACTAACCTCACTGCACAATTCTCCACACCACAAACTGTCAAACACAACTTACCATCAAAGATACACTCGTTCACATCCTTCTCTCCACTCTCTGAGGCAGAAGTCTCTAAACTCATCCTTTCCAGTCATCCTACCACTTGTCCGCTTGATCCTATTCCATCCCATCTCCTTCAAGCCATTTCTCCTGCAGTTGTACCTGCACTCACTCACATCGTTAACACATCCCTTCACACTGGAGTTTTTCCCTCAGCATTTAAACAGGCTCGTATAACCCCACTTCTTAAGAAACCCACTCTTAACCCAACTCTTTTAGGGAATTATAGACCGGTTTCCCTTCTACCTTTCATTGCAAAAACACTTGAACGAGTTGTGTTCAACCAAGTCTCTGCCTTTCTCACAAAGAACAACCTCCTGGACAGCAACCAATCTGGCTTCAGAAGTGGACATTCGATCGAAACTGCCTTGCTCTCAGTTGTTGAAGCCCTAAAACTTGCAAGAGCGGCTTCCAAGTCTTCATTACTTATCTTGCTGGACCTATCCGCTGCTTTTGATACAGTCAACCACCAGATCCTCCTGTCAACCCTATTGAGAAAGGGCATCTCAGGAACCGCACTCCAGTGGTTTGAGTCTTACCTCTCAGATAGATCCTTCAAGGTATCTTGGAGAGGTGAAGTATCCATGTCGCAACGTCTAGCTACTGGGGTGCCTCAGGGCTCAGTCCTTGGACCACTTCTCTTCTCTGTCTGCATGGCATCATAAGGTTCTGTCATTCAGAAACATGGCTTTTCATATCACTGCTATGCTGATGACACTCAACTCTACCTCTCATTCCATCCTGATGATCCGACGATAACTGCTCGCATCTCAGCATGTCTAACAGACATTTCTTGCTGGATGAAGGACCGTCACCTTCAACTCAAGCTAAGACAGAATTGCTTGTAGTTTCAGCAAACCGATCACTTCATCACAATTTCACCTTCCAGTTAGGCTCATCAACCATTACTCCTTCAAAAACAGCCAGAAACCTTGGAGTTGTGATTGATGATAAGCTGAATTTCTCAGACCACATTGCTAAAACTGCCCGGTCCTGCAGATTTGCTTTATATAATATTAGGAAGATCAGGCCCTTTCTTTCGGAACATGCAACACAACTCCTTGTTCAAGCTCTTGTTCTGTCCAGACTTGACTATTGCAATGCTCTCTTGGCAGGTCTTCCAGCCATTTCCATCAAACCTCTACAATTAATCCAAAATGCCGCTGCAAGATTAATCTTTAATGAGCCGAAAAGAAAGCACGTTACACCTCTGTTCATCAATTTGCACTGGCTACCAATACATTGTACATTGCCTATTTGTATATTTGTATATTATTCTTTTATTATCTGTGTCCTGTCCTGTTGCTGTCTTTCTGTTGCACTGTAGACCTTCTGTCACAAAAACAAATTCCTCGTATGTGTAAGCATACCTGGCCAATAAAGCTCATTCTGATTCTGATTCTGATTCTGAATAGCAGCTCGCATAAAATTCAAGGCATTAATGTTTGCATACAAAACCACCTTTGGCTCTGCACCCCTTTACCTAAATTCAGTACTTCAGACCTATGTGCCCTCTAGAAACTTGCGTTCTGCAAGTGAACGCCGCATTATTGTGCCATCCCAAAGAGGCACAAAATCACTTTCACAGACTTTTTCATTAACTGTTCCCACCTGTTGGAATGACCTGCTCAACTCAATCCGAGCAGCTGAATCCTTAGCCATCTTCAAGAAACGGCTAAAAACCCATTTCTTCCATCTTTATTTGATCCTCTAACGCTAGCATTCTCTTTTCTAATTTTATTTTATCTATCTGCCTTCTTTTTATAAAAAAAAAAAAAAAAAACACACACACACACTTGACCCTTTATCAACTGCATATTTATTCTCTAACTGCTAGCTTTTCTTGAAAAACTAAAGGCCCGTTCACACCAAGCACGATAACGATAAAGATAACGATAAAGATATAGTTCTAAAAATCGTTCTCAATATTAAAGAATAGCAGGGTCCACACCACAACTATAACGATAAAGGCACAGAGAAACGATATCGTTGGAATCACTTTCAGAACGATTTTTTTCCAGCTGATGAACGATAAAACTCTGACAGCCAATCAGAATCCATTCGAAATTTAAAAGGCTCGCGCATTTAAAATGGCAGAAGACATTGCGGAGAGGCTAATCATCGAGGTCCAGAAAAACCCACCTCTATTTGACAAGTCAAACCCCCTTTTCAAGGATACTTTAAAAAAAAATGGATATATGGAAAACAATCGGACACACCCTCGGACTGAATGGTGAGAAGTAACGTATTAACGGAGATTACATAATTATACCAGACTAGCAAATAAAATTACCTCAGGTATCCAGCGCTAGTTTGGATAACATTGTCTTGCCTCCTTGGACGTTGCAGTGAAAAGGTTACGTGTTGGTTAAGTGTTGTTTTTATTCCACTACACTGACTGCGTTATCTAAATTCACTGTTAAATCAGATAGATTACGCTAGCTAGATTCACTGTTTTGATGCGCTGGAAATGTAGCATGCTGAGGACATCTACTGGTTAAAGTCGTGTAAATGCATCAAGAACAGCAAAAACATGTTCAATTACATTTTGTACACAGCAATTGCACGTTTTTTTATGTATTATAATTGCAGTCGATATTATTAAAGCTAAATGTTCTGTATAATATGTAGGCCTACATTTTCCTTTTTTAAATTTCTTTTAAACCCCCCCCCCCCACACACACATTTTGTGTACTAACAAGTTTAAACTTAAGTTTTGTGATGCATGTATAAAGATTATATATATATATTTTTTTTTTATTATTTAAAGGGGATAGTGCTAGGAAGAAGTGGATTAAACTACACTGGTAGTAACTGTGTATCAGAATCGATAAAACTATAAAACTTGATTCTTTTTTGCTAGTGACTCGTTCTTGTATAGACGGTTTCAACGGCAACATAAACAAACGTTACTGCGCATGCGCGCTTTTGTGGCCCTAATTTAACTTCCGGTAGGCTTCCAAATAGAATCAATAACAACAGCTAAGTCCCTCTAGAGTAGATTATTTACAGATAACAAGCAAAATATGTTTGCTGCGTAAATCAGACTGGTTTATTGAAAATGCAAATTCATTCTCTGCCAGCAGGAGGTGCTTTAAAGCGGGAGAAATAGAGGTTTCCCTCGTAACGGCTGTACACAAAGCAGCGCTGAGCTTACAAACACTGTTTTATCAGGCATATAACATACAAGATGAAATGAAAATGACATCGAACATTTTCTAAAGACAGTCTTCTTTTGTCTTTGAATTTTTTTTTTTTTTCCTTTTTAGCCAATTGCAAACAGGACAACACAAGCCTCAAAGAAAGCTGAAGAAAGCCTGTTCTCTACATTTCCAATAGACTATACCTCCACAGCCTTGTATTTGTACTAGTTAAAGCCCAGAACTTCCCTGAATGAATGGCCAGAATGACCTTGATCATATTCAAACCACGCTCTCTCTCTGTCTCTCAATCTCTGCCAGGGTCAGATATTAACTTTTCCATTGTGGGGCAATATTTGCCCCCGGAATAGACTTCCAGGAGCATTGTTTACCTTTGTAAGGGCAATTTTTTATAACAATATTATTTAATATACTTACCTTATTAAATGTTTCTGTCGTTTTTGTCAAATATTTAAATTTAACCAGTTTCTTCAGTCAAACACAATACTATAGACTGCATGTAAAATTATTTACATAGGCTGTTTAATGCTGATCACATACTGTACTGCATGTGTATTTACTAGTGCTGTCAAACGATTAATCGCCATTAATCGCGTCCAAAATAAAAGTTTTTGTTTACATAATAAGAGTGTGTACTGTGTATATTTATTATGTATATAAAAATACAAACACATGCATGCATATATTTAAGAAAAATGTTATGTTTATACATTTAAAAATATGTATATATAATATATAATATAAAATATAAGAATATAAATATATAAATGTATATTTATAAATGTATACTTTTATTTTGGATTCGATTAATCACGATTAATCGTTTGACAGCACTAGTATTTACACAAAAAAATGTATCATGTAAATAGCCTAGAAATGAAAAACACAGGAACTTATTAGTGAGTGAAGCTGCAATATCATGACAAAATCATTGTTGATTATTTTTCTTGATGTTGTAATAATGATTATTAATTTTGATTAATAGATAGGTTTTTGGAGGGGGAGCATGTCATATTCTGGTTTATGTTAAACATAACTATACTTTGACATTTGTACAATGTAAACTGCACACACTCACAACCCAAACATTCCTATGTAGACCTTGTTTTACTCATTAATTGAAAAACCCCATTATAAAATATAGGAAAATCTTGAGGGAAGCAGTGGAGAATTAGTCTTTATTAGTCAGGTTTTGACGTCACAACTAAACCACTCTATTCTCAGAGAAAGCTAGAACTGAAAACTGGAATAAAATGTGTACCTTGAGCTGAGATTGATGCAGAGGATTTTATATTTTATTGTTTAATCAAGGAAAACATTAATTAAAGACAATTTGGAATTGACGACCATAATTTTTTGCTTGTCTTTAGTTGTGTCTTACTTTGTTTAATAATTATTACACAAATACTATTAAAAAACTGTACTTTTCACTATTATTTAATTTACTTTATAATTTACTATTAATTTATTCTTCATTATTGTCTATTCTGTATTGTTCCACTCTTGATATTACATATTCAACTTGCTATTATTTATCTGTTTTTATTCATTTATTTATTATGGTATTTATACATATAATTTTTGCTATTATAAATCTATTATATCATTTATGTTATTGTACTGTAACTGCTGTACTCCCTATTTTATTACATTATTCACTTTAATACAACTTGTACTACATATACTTTTTAATATTACATATTACTTTTACTATATTTTTACTGTATCAGTGCATTTTTTTTTTTTACCACTGTAACTGTAAGTTTTACTGGATCTATAAAGGATTATCAGTTACATTTGTTATTGTTTATTGTGGAGTTCATATTGTATAGAGTGCTATGAAAATAGAAAGTGGACTACCAGTGTGTCACTTATTGATTTGTATTTGCTGGTTTTATTCCATTTTCTCAATGACGGTAAATTATTAGTGCTTAAAGATGTATTATTTCAATTTCAATTTCAATTTCATTTGGGAATGAGCTGTGTTCTTTCCTGAGGCACAAGAAAAGTAAAATGTTGGGGTTGAAAACAGAGAAAGCAATAAAAAAAACTTAATTTCATTTAATGTATATTAAAATTATATTACACGTATATATCACAGTTATACTACATTAATATTACAATTGTTAACCGAAAAAGCAGTAGCAGACAAATTCTCCCCTATTCTGACCTGAAGATAAATCTACAGTTGCTTTGTTCTCCTAACCACATGACATATTATTCAAGTTCACAAACACCATTTCTCACAACACAGCATTACTGGTAAACATTGTTACATCCATTAAGTTCATCTTACCTGCAATTTATGCATGATTGTTCTCACATTTAACAAGAAAAGGTGAGTTAGAAGCCTACATGTACCCATTGTGTTATTTACGTATTGTCACCTTGATACATGGTCTTACTAGATAGGGTGGATTCCCTGAGGTGCAGATCAGACACATTTCTGAGATGAGGAGTGACAACAGGAAAAGGAAGAAAAACAGAGAGAGGAAGAAACAGAATGCAAATGTTTGTTTGGAGAGGTTATACATCAGGAAATGAAGTGGACCTAAAATGAAGTCAGTTACTATCACCAGACCATTTTATTCATCAGCAAATGGTAACAAATAAAAGGCATGCCATTTTGAACAGGTATCTGCTAAAGGTAGAAAAGTAGTAACAATAACAATAAAAATAACAAGTAACAATAAAATACTATGTGTTTTATGGCATAATTTGACCATAGGAAGAGGACTTAGTCTGAATATTACCGAAGGAGCGATTCTGTTATATTGTGTTCAGGTTGATTCCACCATTTAGGTCAGGTGTGGTCTAGTTTTGTATAACATAAAATATCATAGAAGACCCTATTTAAATTTGCAGGCCCACACTATTTTTCCAGTGCAAACGGCACATCCTGCCTGAAACTGGCATATGGCATAGTGCTTTGCCTTTTTGTAGTGTTCTCAGCCTTTTAACATGGTCTTTGACAACAGCACATGGCTGGCTGAGCTGTATTATGCTATGCAATGTGACACAACATTCACTTTCAAACCCACATACATTAAAAAAGAAAGGACGCAAAAGTAAATTAAAAACAACCAATCTCGGGAAGGCACTTGAAAGACGTGCATGATGGCCTACTGGTGTTAATAAAAAACACGTATTGTTTAGCCAGCAATACTGCTGTCTTGGAATAATTGCCTTCTTGTTATTCGTCATAACCAATGTAGCAGGTTCACCTGTTGAGTAATTACAGCTGAATGACTCTGTGATGATGTCCACACAGGAGACAAAAAAAGAGCACTGAGAACTGGTTATGTAGAGGTAAACACCCACTTGTGTGTTCTGTCAGAGCAGATGTTTTTTGAGTCTGCCTACACAGTAAGTTTGACTTAAGATTTTTTTGGATTTTTTTTATTTTTTATTATTCAGCAAGGATGCAGTGCATTCATCAAAAGTAACAGTAAAGACATGTTTGTAAAGTTACAAAAGATTTCTATTTCAAATAAATGCTGTTCTTTTGAACTTTCTATATAAAACGGATCACAGTTTCCACAAAAATATTAAGCAGTCCAGTTTTCAAAACTGAAAATAATGGGAAACGTTTCTCAAACACGAAGTAATGATTTCTGAAGGATCAAGTGGCACTGAAGACACAAGAATAAATTAAATTTTTAAAATGTAATATTTCATATTGTTATGAAATGAAATATAAGATTTTTAACTGTATTTTTGATCAAATAAATACAGACTTGGTGAACATAAGAGACTAATTAAAAAAAATAAATCATTTAAAAAAATCTTACCGACCCCAAACTTTAAATGGTATTTTACTACACTGAACAGTTTAATAAACTGAGAATCAACAGTTTTCCTCTAAATGAACTTGATTATTGGGCTTAATTAACCAGCAGCACACCAAGAGTATCTTAAGGGCACTTAAGAGGATAAAACAAAAGTTAATGATAACTAAATGATAAGGACATTAGATAAAGAGAAAATGCAATCAACAAATAATTCTCCCAGAGCAAGGCTCACAGAGAAAACAAGATCTTTTACAGAATCGCAGATATACCAAAATGTGTTGGTATGCAAACACAAAAAGGATAAAATGATTCAAGAAGAATAAGTTAAAGAATAAAGTTAAAAATGTGGTGAAAGAAAAAACCTGAGACTGAGAGGAAAATGGAAAACCAAAGACAGAAACAAAGAAAGAAAGGGCAAGAGAAAGTCCTGTTCTCCTGTGCTCTGTTTACTCTCTCTTTGTGACTCTCAAGACACAATAAAGATGAGGACGTCCCCCAGAATGAGCAAACAGTGGTGTGAATAGATGAGTCTGAAATACAAAACGAGCTGTGGCAGCCAAACAACTTCCTGTTCTCATTCAGATCAGTGATGGACCGGCCCCTAATACAGCCTGTTTGCCAGGGACCACTGCACACTATTAGGATTCATTAGTCTGCTCATCATAAATTTTGACTCCCGCTAGAGATAGGACGTGCCCCTGATGACTGTTCAATCAAGCATAACTAATCTTGTGTATCTAGTCTATTTATTAGAAATGTTTGCTAAGGCGAGTATACTATTGCAATTGCACATTCTTAAGATACAGATTTGAACAATGCCCTAACCCAGTGCTTCACAAAAAGGGGGCCACAGGATGACCTAAAATTATATATAAAATTAAAACATACTAAAGATGCAAAAAAAAAAAAAAAAAAAAAGTTTTAAGCTAATATTTTCCACCTCAATAGCTATTATTTTTACTAAAAACACAGAATCAGAATCTTGAGTATAATGGCAGTGAGTTTTCTGAAAAAGCACAAATCACATTTGTAGTATTATTTTAAAAGGCATACAATCTGTGACTAATGATCATAAAAGTTATGTAAGTATGTACTTTGTAAGGTTGACTACCACATGATGTCATTATAACGTGTTTATGTATTTGAGTCAGTTCCTCAATTATACTGTGATTAATGGCCATTGGCTGAGGTCATAGCCTGATCAGTGGGGTTGTGAACTTTTTTTAAATTAAAAAAAATGAAAAGAACAAGAGGTGTTAAATTGTCACGTTATTTATATCATTAGCTGCAGGCAAAAAATAAAAATAAATAAATAAATAAATAAAAAATAAAAGTTGCTTTTGAAACATGTTTTCAGAATGTTTAGTTTGTTCCAAAAGGTTAACCCCTTTAATCCCAAATTTTCCCCAGACATGAAAATATCCCAATGATGTGTCATTAGTAACCCTTTGAAATAATCAATAATTATTATTTATTTATTTATTTTTATTTTTTATTTTTTTGGGAAATTGTGTGAAATATTGTGACCAGTGGAATAATGTGTGTACTGAATTAACATATTTCTGCAGTCATAAAAGTTGTTATATATCTTAGCCCAGTTATTTTAAACTGTTTGATCACATTCTAGGGTTACTATTATACATTAAAAAAAACCCTTTTAAATTGATAGGAATACTGAGATAAAAGACATCAACATTCAACATTTTTCAAAATTTTTACTTTTTTGTAAAATATATAATCAAATTTTTATATTAGTGCTACCGGTATTGCAACATGAATATTTTAACTTATTTGTAACATTTGAACTTTTAATTTAGTGCAATATTTTGTCGTTGCAACATTTTAGTGTAATTTTCACTAACAACTGCAACTGGATTTATATTGTATACACTCTTAAAAATAAAGGTGCTTGAAAAGGTTCTTCAAGCGATGCCACAGAAGAACCATTTTTGGTTCCACAAAGAACCATTCAGTCAAAGGTTCTTTAAAGAACCATCTCTTTCTTACCTTTTTATAATCTGAAGAACCTTCTTTCGCCACAAAGAACCTTTCGTGAAACAGAAAGGTTCTTCAGATGTTAAAGGTTCTTTATGGAACCATTTAGATAATAAGGTTCTTCTATGGCATCGTGAAGCACCTTTATTTTTAAGAGTATACCTAAGTTCACTGTTATCCCACCGGTCACTATTGTGACCATCAAGATGTTTACTTTGCATAACTTTATGTTAACATACTTTACTAGCCTTTTGTTTTAGAGCTTTGATGCAGTCATCATCTTCTCGAGGTGCAAACAGGAAATAAACTGCTCTGGCCATGTGACAATTTGCACAAATCATATGAAACTGCACATATTTAATTGAGACCCTTTATTTTTTACATATTTGCAGGAAGTGCACTAAAATATCAGTCAGTAAGGTTTTTAGAGCTTTATAAATGAAAACCTTTTTACGGCCACTTTTGTGACCGGTGGGATTAAATGGGTTTCTCTGTACTGCGTTGACATTCTGTTTACAAGTTCAACCCTGCAGTACTTCTTACAGACCAGAAGAGAGCGGTAGAGAGCTGTTAATCGGCACATCTCAATGTTCAAAAAGCAAATTGTTTCTAAAATTCTGGAATAAAATAAGAATATTTTGTGTGTGTGTGTGTGTGTGTGTGTGTACTTGTTTATGCTACATTGTGGAGGCCAAATGTCCCCACAAGGACAGTAAAACATGACATTTTTGACATTGTGGGGACCGGCCTGCGGTCACATTTCAAAGTGTAACAATGCAAACAGGTTTTCTGTAAGGGGTAGGTTTAGGGTTAGGGGATAGAAAATATCGTTTGGTCAGTATAAAAGTAATAGAAGTCTATGGAAGGTCCCCACAATTCACAAAAGCAAATGTGTGTGTGTGTGTGTGTGTGTGTTCGTGAGGAGTGGGTTCGGAATTTCAGGAATCTTGGCTCTTCACTATAGTCCCCATGTCAACCCCACCCTGATGAGTGAAGGTTTTGCCAAGAATCTCTGCACAACAGGCTGAGATGCTCCTCTCACATCAGGAGGTTAGTTTGTTTTGTGCTGCCACAGTACAGACCAGATCTCAAGACAACAGCCAAAGGATTTATAACAGGGCTCAGGGCCTCTCCTCCACAGCTCAGTTGTGTATAGACATGCATATCACACAAATGCAGCCCTCTCTCAACACTGGGGGAGGCTTCTTGCTCTTCTAGAAGAGCTATATCAGTTTGGTTTCTCTAGCTAAAGGCACAACAGGATCAGGATCTAGACTTAAACAGTGGTTCTTCTCAACCTTTTGAATGTAAGACCCTCCTCCTATCTAAACTTAGAAGTACCTCTGGTACTTTTAGTGAAAAAAACAAACAAACAAACCTATGTCCGTTTAATGCTGTATATCTTTATTTATAGTGTTTTAGCACTTTAAGACTGTAAAAAGAACATTTTAATAATTTTCAGATTATAGTAGTTTGCAGAGGCCCCGTTTGAGAAAAACTGGATTCGAGAAATGACAAAATACTTGGGGCCAGAATCTCATTTTATGCACATTATTGACATTACTGATGGTGAATTACTGCCGGTACATTATAAATTCTAATACAAAATAAAAAAGCAAGGAATATAAAATAAACAGAGCATCATGGGATTAGCTGTGGAGTTTATTTCTTTTTTTTTTTGTTGTTTTGTTTTGGTTTTTTATGTAGATGTGTACAGAGAGGTAGAGGTAGGTTTAATTTTTGAACCTTAAAAAAATGCACTGATAACTAATAGCGCTTTTGTTCCATTAAACATTTAAGCACCGGACACACAAAGAGTTCACTTCAACATACAGTGCAAATCATCACAGTGTTCTCACAGGGTGATTGTCAAAACAGTCATATACAAGGTTTGCATAAGGAAAAAGGACATATTTCTTTTCCAGCTCTGAAACAACAGGCACACAGATGCTTTCACATTTGTGCAGGTACAGGGCAGCATCTCATGAGTAGCATAAAGGTACAGTGAAACCAATTATAAATGTTTTTATAATACAATAGGCTCATATGGTTTAATCCATAACACTGTTTTGTGTTTCAGAAAGGAGTGAAAAATCCTGGAAAAATAAATGTGTCAATATAATGTAACAGGTCTACAGATTGGTGCAGCCAGTTGCTGTACATTTTCATGGCACCGTCTGGAATAATGCTAAAACATGAAATGAACATTTACAGAAGTGAAAGCAGCTTAATATGAATAGAAAAAAATAACATTAAATTTGCTTGTTCATTAAGTAAAAAAAAGTTGGCTGTAACTGTATGTTTTCATATATAAAACGTCCCTCACACATACTTCCCTTATGTATTGTTTGAATTATCTTCAGATCTGTCAGTCCTTCACATTCCGGACAGTTAAATATCAAATGGAGTTTTTGCATCATTTAAAGGCTTTTTATGTCAGTGGATTTAGTGGAACTGCACAATTAAAATATTTAACAGTAAAGAAGAAAGAAGAACAGAAAGAAAAAGAAAATGCAATTGACAAACATTGTATTTTACGCAGATATACAGTGCTATACAGTATCAATAGGGTTGAACACATAAAAGATTACTTGTACAAAAACCTAGCAAAAATATATCATCATGGGAAAAAGGTATTGGGATGGGCTCATGGTTACATGAAATTGTGGCAAAGAGTTCATAACTGAGAGCGCAAATGTATCTTTTCCATCCTTTCCAATTTCCAGTAGTGTATTCACAGAGAGAATTTGGAGATGATGGCGTCCTGACTGCTGGAGCGTTTGTAGCCGGATGAAGAACTGAAGTAGGTCTCGCCATCAGTGCTGATATCATCATCATCGTCATCATCATCATCAGCATTCAGGACTGGTCCCGAGTTGTTCTTACGTCTTGTGGATTAACAACAAAATGGCCATTTTTAGTTAGACTAAGGAATGCAAGTATAATTTTTTTATATTAAACAAGCCTGTCCATTGTGTAAATGTATAAAATATGTTCAAGGGCTGATTTTCAATTAGTAATAATATACATTGGTCAAAAGTTTTAATGTTTTTGAAAGAAGACAAAAATATTAAGCAGCAATAACTGTTTTTAACACTAAAGAAAAATGACAAATTCAGCTTTACTCAGGATCACAGGAATAAATTACATTTTTAAAACATATTACAATAGAAACCATTTTAAATTGTAATGATACTTCACAATATTCTTGTATTTTTGATCAAATAAATGCAGCCTTGGTGAGCATAAGAGACTTCTTTCAAAAACATGAATTTTTCCAAAGTTCTGACCAGCAGTATAAATAACTTATCACTGAATGCATTTACATGTACTTAACCACTTTGATTTAAACAATTATTAGCAGTTTTAAAATGTAGATGCTTTAGTCTTACTGAAATTGTACCAGTTTGAATTTTGTGAAGTCTGACTAACAGACCTAGATAATACAACAGTAGCTCAGCTTCGTCCAGCATGTATACACGCTAATCAGACTACAGTTGGCTTCTGCTTTATATCTTTTTTATGAAAAGTGATGTGCAACGTGTATTTAATCCTTAAAATATAAAATTACACAATGTGTGTATACTTGGACAGTGAGATGAACAGCACAGCTCGATTTGAACTGCACAAACTGTGAAACGTCATTCCTTCAGTGGTAATGAAATATTTTAGCTGACATGACGGTGCTCAGAGTTGAACCCGGATCAGCAGTAATGTATTTATCTCAGTAGCGTTCGAATGGTTACCTCATCTCACTGCGCAGTGCTTTGAGCTGACTCTGGAGTTGTTCATTGGCCTCCTGCTGCTCCTCCAGGTCTCTCTGCAGTTTCTTCTTGTTGTGTTCCAGTCGGTCGATCTCCTCCTCTGCCTCATCCATCTGCCTCTTCAGAGCCTTCAGACGCAGGTTCAGCTACACACACACACACACACACCACATCAGATAAGAACAATACTGACTACACATTCATCACAACTCAACATTGTTGCACAGTGTTGCAACATACATAAAAGGACCCGTTAAATATTATTTCCAAAATTTAGTTTAGTTTTCCTCTCAGAGGAGGATGTTTACTGACCTGATCTTTCTGATCCTGCAGTGAATGATGCTCTTCATCCGTTTGCATCATCATTTCCTTCACTTTGCGCTCTAATCGACGATTCGCCAGCTGCAGGTTACCTCGTTCCCTGTTAAATATTTAATCAAGTTACTTTTTTTTAACTTAATATAAGACATTTTACAAAAATCCAATTATGTGATGTCTAGGACACACTAAATGCATTAGTTTTCTCATTTACCTCTCCTCTGCTTCTAGTCTTTCCTGTAGTTCCTGGATGTGGTTCTCCAGCTGGGCCACCAATCCCTCTTTACTAGGCTTGTGAGATCCCTCCAGATACGCAATCTTGCTCTTCAGATCTTTATTCTTGACACAGAAAAGGAAAAGGAATGTATAATTATATATAAAGGAAGTTACAGGTGAAGAGGTTTGCTAGTTTGAGAGGTCAGGAGCTATAGGAGCAGATGATGGTTGGTTTAAGGCATCGATCAGAGTCAGACGGGTTTGTTTTTACCTGTTTCTCCAGGGAGATTTTGTCACACTCCACATCCTGTCTGCTGGCTCTTTCCTGCATCAGCTCATTCCTCATCTGCTCCAACTGTCACACAAACACAGCGACACAAACATTAGTGGCAAACCTCACTAACGCAACACACCAACAATAACAAAACTCGCCTCCATAACTAAAAACATGGTTGAAATAAATGGGTGATAAACTACTGTTCAAAAGTTTAGGGTAACATTTTTTTTATATTTCTGAAAGAAATCTTTAATGCTTTTATTGACTGCATTTCTTTGATCAAAAATCCTGTTAAAAAGTAATATTGTAAAATATTATTACAATTTAAAATAACTGTTTTCCATTTCAATATGTTTTGAAATGTAATTTATTCCTTTGATGGCAAAGCTGAATTTTCAGCATCATTACTCCAGTCTTCAGTGTCACATGATCCTTCAGAAATCATTGTAATATGATGATTTGCTGCTCAAGCAACATTTCTTCCACTTCTCATCATCAGCATTGTTATTATTATTATTATTATTATTATTATTATTATTAAAAACAGCTCCTTAGTATTTTTTTGTGTAAAGCGTGATACACTTTTCTTAGGATTCTTTGATTAATAAATTCAAAAGAACATTTATTTTTGAATAAAATCTTTTGTAACATTATAAATGTCTTTACTGTCAGTTTTGGTTAATTAAATGCATCTTAGCTAAATAAAAGTATTAATTTCTATAAAAAACAACAACCTTGGTGTAGTACAGTAGTGTTAACAATTTTATATTTCTAAATGTTTTTTTGCTTGAATTGAAATGCCAAAACTTCATAGCTGATATAATACTTAGCAATAACATCAATTTGTAGATATTTACTCTTTTTTTATTAGCTAAATTAAATGGTCATATTTTTGGTAACACTTTAATTAAAACCTTTACATATAATGCATTATAAAGGGTTATTAAAGGGCTTAATGCATTATAATTATTCATAATGTGCGTTGTAATTACATCTTGTCGTAAATAATTATAACCAAATTTAAAATGAATAGTGTAACAATGAATTTATAAGTGGTTACATTGATGAGATTCTTCAATGCAAAATAAGGTGCATTACAAGGGATATTTAATGCATTAAAACTACTTTTATAATGCATTATACATAAAGGCTTTAAGTAAAGTGTTTTTCTATAATTTCTCCAAAACATTTACAAAAGCACCTGCCTGAAATTCTCCAAACCAAAAATATTTCTCATGGACATCAGTCTTCCAAAGCATGAAATGTACAAAAGATGTTAAAAATATAGAGAGAACTTGCCTTAAGACAGTGGCAGTGAAGACAGACATAGAAGAAGGGATAAAAATTGAAAAGGAAAAAATAGCGATCGATAGAGAGAAGATGGCTCTTTTTGTCTGCTGCCAGGCGCTAAGAGTGGATGATATTTTATGCCAATTAGCGTGTGACAGCGGGGCTCAGGGATGAGGGATGGGACGCGTGTGCCGCTCTACCCTGCAGGGCGCTGCGTCAGCAGAGCAGAAAACACACTGAAACTAATCAAAGCACGAGAGCGATACAGACACGGAGAGAAAGAGAGAGCCAGAGAGCATGTGAGCAAAGAGTGGGAGATTACTCTCATTTAGACAGCCGCTCGTGCACCTGCTGCCATGGACGCAGGTGTGCTCATCCTGACACCACCCCCCACTTCTGTAACCCACCCGTCTCCACAGAGCCCTCTACTGTTTCCACACAAACTCACCTCGGCCTTAGTGTAACACTATTGTGTCATTATATTCGCCTTGATTCTCTATTTCCAGACAATTAAAAAAAGCTCACGCGCTCCACTCCTTCATAATCTATTAATCACATCTTCAGCCTTGATCTAGATTTGTCGCTTTTTAAGGGGTCTAAATGTGGTGCGACAGGTGCAATCGGACCAATGCGCCAGATTAGCTTTTGCAAACAATAAACGAGGGGAAAAATTTTGGCTACTTGTGAAGAAAGTTTTAAAAGGTCCAAGTTCAAGAAGTCATAGGTCCAACCAAATGATGCATGATCCTAAAATTTCTTGCTTCAAAAAATAAACTGCACATATAAGTTTGTCTTGCCTCCATAAAAAGCGAAGATCCAACACTTCAAATCTGGGATTGTAGAAACCAGACCTTGTTTCTCAGGAAACATGTATCATCTGTGCCTGAGATTGCAACAGGTCTCCTTTACTGGGATTATCGTTCTGGAAGGAAGAATTCTCTCCGGCCTCTTGCTTCAAACCTCTGCTTGGGCGATTCTGGATGTTTCGATAAAATGCTTTAGAGTAAGCTTTGCCACTTGCCGGCTTGAGATGTCTGGCTGCTTGCATATTTTGGGCGAAGTGGAGCTTTAGAGAAAGCACTTAATTGATGCCTGAAATTCGGACAGGCACTCTTTCACCAAGAGGCAGGCTGCCAAAGAGAACGATTACGCAAGCTCCTCTTACAATGCACTCCCTCTCACACTCCATCTTTCTCTTGCTCTGGTGTGAATTAACTCTCGAGTACAACTTTAAAAAGAAGAACCCAACAGTGGATCAAGCATTCAAGTTCAATTCTGTCACTTGTATTTCACCAGGAATGAAAAAGTGTGTGTGGCTTGTAAGAAAGTACTCATGGAGAAGGATATCTTAAAAATATTACATTTTGAGCGGCACAGACAAAATTGTGCATTTCTTCAGTTCACTTTAATGTAAATTTTAAAAATTCTGTAGACCGTACCATACAGGCACCAGTCAAATTAAAAGGCCTTACAATTAAATATTTTACATTAGTTTGTTAGACTAATATTTTAACCATTTAAATGGGCGAGATAATGAGGAAAAGGTACATATACATGTGAACTTCAATATTATTTAAAAGAGAGAGACATCTGGGATATGCCCTGTAATCTAGACTCTAAAGAATCTAAAATATAAGACAGATTTGTTCACTGCAAAATTCCCATATATCCATATATGTTAATGATTTAACTATTGATTATGGTATATTATTAATAACAACGTGTGTTAAGAGGATCTCACTTGTTCTCTTCCTCGGTCTATTCTCTCCAACAACAAGTCTCCATTCTGTCTCTCCTCCTCCAGCTCCATCTGCACCGCAGACAGACGGTCCTGTTGACAGATGAAAGCACTTTGTACATTAGAACAAATTTACATTATAACATAGTCAACAGTTCAAGAAACATTTGATGACGGTCAAAAGAAGACACGTCTCTTTTAGTGCTGCACCTCCAAGAGTTTGACTTGTCTGGTTTTGTCGTTTGAATGGGCTTTAGTCTCGGTCTCGACCTCTAGTTCAAAAACCTTCTGCTCCAGGACCTTCACTCTCTGCAGCGCTTCATCTCTGTCTTTCTGACACTGCCGCAGATCCTCCTGCACACGAGCCAGCTGAAACACACAAACAGTCATATTTTAGTCTCTGAGAACATCCAGATGGATGGCTGGGAACAGGCCTAAGATTAAATATTTTTCACATTTTTAGCACTGATTTTGGGAGAAAACCTGCAGAATTCTATAGTGGATTTTAATTCAGTATAAACTGTGTGTTAAACAGATCAGACAGAATTATCCTCTTATTGGTACATGAAAGCATAATTAAATTAGCCAATAAACATACAGAAGAGGTGAAAGGATTAATATTCAAAAGACTGTGGTTGGAAAGACTTAAGATTTTTGATAGCAGTCTCTTATGCTCACCAATGCTGCATTTATTTGATAAAAAATACAGTAAAAACAGAAATATTATGAAATATTACAATTTAAAGTAACTGTTTTCTATACGAGTATATTTTAAAATGTAATTTATTCCTGTGATGGCAAAGCTGAATTTTCAGCATCATTACTCCAGTCTTCAGTGTCACATGATCCTTCAGAAATCATTCTAATATGATGATTTGCTGCTCAAGAAACATTGCTGAAAACACTTGTGTTGCCTAATATTTTAGTTAACCACATTACATTTGTTTTTTTTCAGGATTTTTTTTTTCATGAAAAGGTTTAAAAAGACAGCATTTATTTAAAACCTTTTGTAACAGTAAATATCTTTCCAGTCACTTTTTTCAATTTAATGCATCCTCGCTGAATAAAAGTACTAATTAAAAACAAAGCAAAAAACACTTGACCCCAAACTTTTGAACCATAGTGTAAATGATGAGGGATTTATAATATATAATACTTTATAAATCCTGCAACCCTACAGAGGACAAGCGGTGTGATATATGAATATTTTCATAATTTTACATATAATTCAAAACATCTGCAATTGAATTTTGTCCTTTAAACATCATAACCATTTAATTTGTACCATGATATTCATGCTGTGCTACATGTGAACTGAATCTCTCTCTTGAACATGATTTCTACATTTTGCTGTCCTGTTCCTGCAGTTACATTTCCATCCACAAGATGCTGCCTTTGTCAAGAGTGAACTCCTAAACACATGTGAAATGTACAATTCAACACAAACAAATGATTTAGAGATTTACATGTAATTTAAAAAAAAGAAACTGGGTAATAAATATTCGGTAAAGAAGGATAAAATGTGTTAATGTGTGTACACTGCATGTAAGGAGCATACATGGGTGTGATTTGCAGAGGTGTATCGCTCCAGAGGAAACAGCTGTGAGAGTAAGGTCATGATCTGTGTGAGGAGAGTGTGTCAGAGAGGAGAACATGTGTAAGATGGAATTCTGGGAGGATGAGGTGTCAGTAGGTCATCGCTCAGACCCAACACTCCCCGCAGGAACACAGCACCCCTCTCTTCCTTCACACGCAGCTGTGCAGCGGAGGACGTCTCACTGTTCCATCTCTTTTCACTGTTTGCTTTTCTTTGTATCTATCTTCCTGACACTCTGTTCCCTTCTCCGCTCATGAACAGATATTTCACAGGCAGCAGAGCAGAATTACAGTCAGTCAGTGAGCATTGAAAGCGGGCCAGATTACACTCTTGTTCTCTGCTTATAAAGTGTTAATGAGATTGGGGGATGGGTCCCATCCCCACTGTTCCACAGGACCTCATTCACAGGGCTGACCAATGATGCCTGATTCCCATATCAAACAATAACATTCTTCAAATGCCACAGTGCTGACAGGGTTAAAGCACATAACAGCAGAGGTCAAAGGTTAGTCCCACTTGGAGTTGTTGAGTATATAAACTGAAGGGTTGGATAGGGACTGCGAATAAGAGCTGAAGTGACTGAAAAATCTGATCTGCCAAAAGAATGTCGGCCGATGATTAATGGCAGCGAGGAACATTCCAGAGGTTTATTTAACACTGAGAGAGCCGATATGGTGATATTCATCTCCACTGTATAACATGGAAGTTATGCAAATTATGTTTAACGTGGCATTTGGCGGAGTTTACATTGAAATTTATCTCTAGCCAACTGTTATGTTTCTTCAGAAACACAGTACATCTTTTTAAGAAATGCAAGCTTCACTTTGGCTAGATACACTTCCCATATTTACATGATTTTTTTGTGCCGTTGGATAAATAAAGCATAAAGTCTGAGGATAAGGGCTTAAACACTGACAGGCTTCTCTGTGTTTCGCTTTCAAATGTTTACCTCAGATGATCCTACCAATGAAATGTGATTTTCCTATCTGCATTCCAAACAAACTGCATAAATGGAACTTTTTTGCAAAGTTACAATGGTAATACCACAGTTTTGGACATATTTATGTGTTTTGTAGCATTAAGTATCAAAGGGTACACGTCCGTTCGTACCAAGGACGAGAACTAAAATGATAATTATAAAAATTTTAAAAATTATTTTTAACTCTATGACAATTGGGAGGTCCACACCACTACCATAACGATAACGGCACACAGAAACAATATCGTTGGAATCACTTTTAAAACATTTTTTTTTTACAGTAATGACAGTGACAGTCAATCAGAATTTACCCGACTTTAAAGAGCGCATGTATTTAAAGCGGCAGACAAAATAACTGCATTGTGTGCTTAATAAACAGAATATTAAAACTGCTTAATAAAGCAGTTGCAGCTAAGACCAGCTGGTTCTTAGTCTATTTCAGGATTTAGAAATGATTTGTTTTGTTTTCAGGTTTGGCTTCAGGTTGGTGATTTTTGTAAAATCTTGTTGATATAACGGCCCTCCTCCACCCACCTCCTCCTGAAGGGTCTTGGCAGTAAGACGTGACTTCTCCAGTTCCAGTCCTCCCTCTCTCAGCTGTTTCTGCAACTCTGCCATTTCCCTCCGGTTCTTCTCCTTGTACATGTCTATCTGCTCCTGCAGCTCCTGAGTTGAGCTCTGAGATGCCTCCACTATCTCATACATCTATACAGACAGAAAGAGATATTGAAAAACCAGTAGCACAGAGAAAAAAAAAAACTTGCCAGTTCTTCAGACATTTATCGGCTTCAGCCCAGGTTTCTGTGACACAAATCACGCTAGTTAACCATCTCAGGTTGTGCTCCTCAGTGAAATCAAAAGCATGTACTGAAAGCAACTTACTAATAAGCTTATTAAGACCTTTACATGATTAAAAAAGCACATTATTCTTACCTCCCGTTGCAGTTTCTCCACAGTCCGGTCCAGCAGCCTCCTCTCATCTTCAATCTCATTCTTGGTGTTTTTAAACTGTTCTTTCTGACTCCTCTCATCCTTTAGTCGCTCCTGCAGCTCATGGTGCTCTTGGGTCATTTTGGTCAAGTTTCTCTACGGAGGGGATTATTTAACACAGTAAAAGATGACTTCGTTTAGGCCAGTTATTGATATAGTAAAGCTGCTTAGAATGAGTTTTAAGATGTGTGACCTAAATGAAACATATACATATCTGAATCCGTAAAAAAATGACATTATTATTCAGGAATTTGACTGTATAATTTAGACTGCGACACTAATGTTCAAAAGTTAGGGTCAGAAAGATTTTTTTGAAAGAAATAAATACTTTTATTCTTCAAGGATACATTAAAGCGAAAGTAAAGACTTTTATATTGTTATGAAAATATAAATTTTATTTCAAATAAAAGCTGTTCTTTTCAACTTTCTATTCATCTAAGAATACTTAAAAATGTATTGTGGTTTTCACAAAAATATTAAGCAACAAAACTGTTTTTAACATTGATAACACTAAGAAATGTTTCTTGAGCAGCAAATCATCATATTAGAATGATTTCTGAAAGATCATGTGACACTGAAGACTGGAGTAACGACTGATGAAAATACAGCTTTACCATCACAGGAATAAATTGCATTTTAAAATATAATTCTACAATTCTGTAATATGAAATACATTTTAATATAATAATTATTCACAGTATTTCAGTTGTACAGTATTTTTGATCAAATAAATGCAGCCTTGGTGAACATAAGAGACTTCTTTCAAAAATAACAGCTTAAGGATCCCAGACTTTTAAACAGTAGTGTACACAAAGCAACAAATTTATAATAACTCAACCAAACATGATTTTTTGCTATCTTAGCTCCAGCTCAAACTTGGGTTTCCGAGGTCTCACCTGCACATCCTCTAGGCGAGTGCTAAGAGCCCGGTTTGCACGGGTCATTTCCTCTTCCTGTTCCCTGACCTCAGCAAGAGACTCCTCGAACTGCCTTTTCTCTTTCTAGTCACAAACAAACACATTACAGATGTTTTACATCTCTGTGTCTGCGTTTCTAGACACAGATTAAGCCATTCCCCAGACTAAAGGGAAGAGTTAATGGGGATTCAGAGCTGATGGAATTCAAGACAGGACAATCTTAATCTTCATCTGGGGAAACTGCCTCATGTTGATAATCATTAGAATGTAATATAAAACTAAGTGGCGGAAAATCTCAGCACATGAGAAGTTCATGTGACATTTGCCTTGGGGTTGTGATTATAAATGTAAGTGTTTCTTTTTCACACAATCAAAGAGAGGGCTGAAGGTACCTCCAGACGGACAGCTCGCTCCCCCAGCCTGCTCTCCTGCAGCTTGGCTTCATCAATGATGCGGTTGAGTTTGGCAACCTCATTCTCCAGCTCCTGTGCCCTCTTGCGCAGTCTCTCCACCTCCTGAGACAGACGGCCTGCCTGGCCCTCGGATGCCTTCCGTGCCGCCTCCACTTCCTCCTTTTCCTTACTGGCTGTAACATTGTTCTAGAAAGAGAGGACAGAACAGAAAAACACAATGTTACAGTTATCTTGAAACCCCACATAGCTTCAGGCTCCAAAAGGAACAACAAATTCAGGCAAAACTTATGCCTCCCAACACTGGTTCCCAATGAATTGTAAGAACAACAGACCTATTCTCAAAAAAAATGTCATTTAGGTTTATTTAGATTCTGGGGTCATTAACATTTTTGTAAAGTTTTTGAAAGAAGTCTCTTATGCTCACCAAGGCTGCATTTATTTGATCAAAAAAAAAACAGAAAAACAGTAATATTGTGAAATATAATTACAATTTTAAATAACCTTTCCAATATTCATTTTAATTTGTCTCTGTGATTGCAAAGCTGAATTTTCTGCAGCCATTACTTCAGTTTTCAGTGTCACATGATCCTTCAGAATACTGATTTGGTGCTCAAGAAACATTTCTTATTATATCAGCATGAAATTAAAACATTTGTGCTGGTTCATATTCAGGATTTATTTTTCTGGATTCTTTGATAATCAGAATGTTCAAAATAACAGAATTTATTTGAAATAGAAATCTTTTATTAGTAATTCTTTGTATTCATGCATTAAGCAATCAGAATGAAAATATGAAGGAAAAAAAGATCTCATCTCGTATAAGATGCAAGCAACACTTGCAATATTTTTTGTATACGTGTTTCGTAATATGTAAGAAAAACCATTAAATAACCCAACTGTCACGGGGCAAATATACTTATTTACAAAAATAATGCAAAATACAGCTTTGTTAAACAGTTATAAATATTTATATGTTGTCAGTTTACCTATTACTGAATTTTTAAGTTGGAGAAGCTGGTTTAAAGTTAAAATTTAGACTGTAGCGCAGGAGTTGAAATACTCAATGAACTCCTACAACAATGTGTCTAATGGAAAAGTGAGTGTGGGACAACAGGCCTCTGACCTTTGACACCCCCTTAGATGATGTGGGCCGATATAAATGCAATGAATCAGAGGCAACAGAGGTGAGGTTAAATTGAACGACCCTGTACGATTTACTAGCGCTGTCCATTTGGAGTTAGCTAAGCATGTCTCCTTCAGTTTCTCAGTGACTCAACCTGACACATTATACAGTTTCCTGATTCCTTAAGCCTTTTGACGAGTTACGGCTTCAGCAGCCGTCTCAGAACGTGAGCAAATTCCTTAATTAGGCTGTGCTCTGTTGGTGGCTGCCTCTTTGTCTGGTTTGGGCTTTTCCTCAGCCAGTATTACAGAGCGCTCGTCGTTCTTCTTCGCCAAGTTTTATGAATAAGCAAGACTGTCCTGTTGAGCTTCTGTATGTGTAAAATGCATTGTGAGGTTTTCAGCTAACAAACCGAGACAGCTGTCATGCACCAAAGGACTCTTTATCCTGTTGATGACAGCTCAAAGATTACACACAACACGGATGGCCCCAGAACCGGACGAGCAGGTAGATCGTTTGCTATGCATGAGGGAATGTTGCCTAACTGGTTTAACCATCCACTGTGAGCAACTGTGGACAAAGACAATACTCGATTTATAGCTAAACAAAAAGCTACTACTGTGCAAAATTAGTTCTGTCTGATAAATGCTAGCTGTCGTCGACATTGTATTTTCTACAAAGTGCTTTTTTAAAATTCACAAAAGTAAATGCCTTAGATCAGGATTACAGGTTACAGGTAAGATGGTGTCTGAAATACCTGTGCCCTAATGGAGTGGAACTACAATTGTAAACCCTGTGATCAACGAACATCCAGACGACGGCACAACTCTTTGTTAAAGTCAAGCCATTCCAAGCCTAGCACAGCAGTGACTCATTAGCAGACGGGTGGATTTATGTCAGTTCTGCTTAGAGTTCAAAGTCCTGAAGCCCCTCTTTGAATCTATCTCCCTCTTCGCTGCCCTGACTGGTCAGTAATACCTTACTCATTAACCACAACACCACCTAAAATAACCATGGCGAACTGCCCCAAAACAAACTCAAACATCTGTTACGCCACACCACCACCCCTAAACGCCATCAGCCAGGAGGTGCCTCGCTAATATGTACCTACCAAAAGACAACATACTCTATGCTTGCAAAACTGCAGAAGATAAAGGTTGACAAAGTTTAGTGAGGAATGACCTTTTAAAATTGTAAATATCACTCCTTTTGTCTTCAGAAAAGCTGCGGCTTCACATGACTCTGCTTATCATGATGTCTGTGTCCTTCAGAGAAGGTTACCATGGTTTAATTGTTGCAATATCCTTTTCCCTTTACTTGGAGAGAGGCATTTCTCCGCTGATAAACTACAGGACAGGGGGATGGTGCTGAGAAACTGTTGCACTGGGGAATCTGATGAAACTCTTGTTTGTATTTGACGAACATTCACAAATTCTCTTTCCCTCTGTGCCCCAGTTCCCGCAGTCAGGTCTTTGAAGAACAGAAAGGGCTGAGCGGAGCAATGTTTCTGTGCTTCTTTTCTTGACGGAGGCATTACCAAGACTCAGAGAGATTTGAGAGAGCAGTGTGCTCTGAATGGTGCTCTAGCCTGCCTGGGTTGTTTATGTATAGTTGGGCATTAACCAGCATTGTGAGAGCGTTCAAAAAGCTCAAGAATAACAATGGCAGGAGAATCACAATCAGTTCATGAACTCCTAACAAGGACACAGAGAGTCCTCATGCTTTGTGCTGCTAAATCTTTACAGCACCGTTTATTACCTAAACCATCAGAGAAACTAATAAACCTGCCTAAAGCCATCACAAATTCACCATGATTTTCTCCTTCACATGCATCAGTTTTTCCAAAGAGCTAAACCATCTCTAATCCATTCAAAAATCATTCAGGTTTACATGTCAAAATTTTAATCTGTGGGGGTACAACATAATCTTAGAGCCATCCAGAAAACCATGAAAATTTAATCAGAGGTCAACCCTGACTCATCGTCACACAATTTACATGTATACTGCTCTGCAGGCAATGTCATTTCTCTTACACTAACAATTCATTTAATTACATATACTGTAATTCAATATATAAAATTGATAAACACATTAATATACATAAAAAAACTTTAAAAAAAAAGGATAATATAAACCAATAATATTTAAAGACCTGCTAACTAAAAAACAGCTGGCTTGGTTTATTTTTTGTAGATTTAGGAAATTATCACTAAGTATTTCCCAATAAAACATGTAGTGACCTTCATAAATACATCACGTATCAAAATTGTTACAACAAATCATAACTGTGTACAATGTTTCGTTGTCTTGTACCCACACAGATGCACTGATACATAACTTGTCCCTCAGCATGTGTAAGCAGTGATTTCATCTACATTATATTCAGAATGTACAAAATTACAGGAAATCCTGCTTTCCTTGTGTCCAAAATTCAGCTCTATTTTTACCTCAATGAAAACAACCAAGCTTGTGTTTTCACCGCAAGAGCCAAGACCAATTAGTCATCTATTCCTATGGTCAACTTTTCAATGTGACCTCTGTTTACATGCCAGGCGCTTCTCTCAATAAAAGCTTGTGACTCGACAGAAAGATAAGAATACACAACCATAGAAACATAAGCAACAGGTCATCCAAGGTACTTGAAACTTTATCAGCCAAGCACAAAGTTTTCAGCCTCTGAATACCACAGTAACACCAAAGACTCAAGATTCACTCCAGCTCCAAACAACACCGGGTCTGTTTCTGCATCCTGGTGGTATACGTTACAATAGCTTTGCTCCTAAACAAAGAGCACATAGACACAAATGTGCCGAAGCAGGACGAAATACTAAAGACAGCGAGAGGTGCTCAAGGTGGAAATGAAAAAGCGCTGCTTGAAAAGCACTGGCTTCTTTCCAGCTGCATAAGACGCCTGTAATAACCTCCTCTCGTCCTTCAGAGAAGGAGAGAAGAAAACATTTTCTTTGATTGAGGAAGGTATTGTTGATGGTTTGTAGGGTTTAAAGTGCACACAGTTTTTAAATGCAGAGATGTCAAAAAGAGCAAATGAAATCTTGTGCAAGTCTTCCCCAAATGTTTTGACCAAGCACTTGTAGAGCCGTATCCTGTTCGCAAAGTTTAAAACCATTGTTTTGGTTGAAACGATTATGTGGCAAGTAGGTGGCCCAGGACACATTAGGAAATATTACACTACAAATGGGATCACATGTGTTTCTGGTAATCAGATCCCAAAACTTTTTGGGATTTGTTTACACTCGCCCCATGTCTAAATATGCCTACTTCTCTACTGCCAAAACTACCCACAAAACTATAGCGATAAGTTGTTGTATTCGTAAATAGTTGGAAACAGTGACGCGGCATATGTCATGGGTCACATAATGCAAACATGGCGGGTGTGGCATATCCAGATAATATCCCACAAGACTGCTGTTAAAACCAGCTGTAACCAGGGGTTAAGTTGTTTTCCTCCAGTTTCTATGTACAGTACCTTTCATATATAATGTTTTCATGTTTTAACGTTCATTTGCTTTATAGTAAGCAACCAAAAGTTTGGCGTCAGTAAATTTAAGCAATTATTAATTTTAGCAAAGATGCATTAAATTATAACTATTCTGAATATATCTTAAATGTGCTGAATAGAATAATTCAGTTTTGCCATTTCAGGAAAAAGTTACATTTAAAATTAAAATAGAAAACAGTTATTTTAAATTGTAGCCTACTAATATTTAACAGTATTACTGTTTTGCTCCATTTTATATAGATAAATGCAGCCTTGGTGAGCATAAGAGACTTCTTTCAAAACATTTTTAAAAAATCTTGACTCCAAACCCAACTGTTATGTAAATAAATAAAACAACTCCTTCAACTTGTAACTATGACTCTGAGAAGCAGGTTGGGCAAATAACTTTTCCAGCCACCTCCTTAATAAAAGCCAAATTCAAAACACCCGTTATAAACACTTCGGACATACAGATGGTGTCATGAGACTGGGTGTGATTGTAACTTAATAAAGCGACTCATCACTTGTTTTCTATACACAAAGACACATGCCACTACCTTCAACGAACATTACAGATATAACTGCCATCATGTTCCACTCTCTTCCATCTTTAAAACCACTGCCAAGAAGTTTGGACTCAATCGGAGCCTAGGCTAAATTCTTAGCTTTCTGCTTCTGTGTTTGATCTCATAAAGGCAGGAGCTCCGAGGGTCGGACCCCCTCTGCTGAGCTCATGGTGGGGGGTTTGTAGGGTTCCAGGACGCTACACTTCATGTGACAGCAGGGGACTTAGGCTCTGTGGGACAGTGAGAACAATGACAGAAGAATCCAGGCCAGTGCTGGAGTGAGTTCAGCCTGTAGTTGAGGACCCTGCCATGGCCTACTTACACGCAAAGTGTGCGTCACGCATGAGGGCCGCTGTTTATATGTAGACTATGAACTGTCACAGTAATCGCTTACAATCATTGTAACTGTCCATCAAGACACTGCAAGGGTGCCGACTGAGCTTGTTGCTATTAGGCCGAAGGGTGAGATGTAGACGCACATAGTCTCTTTGAAGCTTGTATTTGATTTCATATGGCTTTTCTTCACTGTTTTTGTTCTTTTTTCCAGTGTTGCACATCCCTCTGTCCCTCTATCTCCTCCTACACTTCCCCTCTTCCCACTCAGGCATCCAGCTGAATCACCACAGAGCAGGCCGGAACAGTTTGCTATCATCACCTGAGGAAACACACCACGTCCTGTGCGACCGTCGGCTCCCCAAACAGCCCCAAGGAGACAGTAAGCGCTCTCCATCAGCCACAGCCCACAAAACAAACAAATACAGCACAGCAACGCCGCTGCACTCAAATTCACCAAAGGCTACACATCCTGATACCAGCAACCAACGCAAGATCTTGGATTTTCAGTAGTGCTTGACTGATATGATTTGTTCATATGAGGGGCTGTAGGGTAGACCAGAGACAACTGTGACATTTTTTACATTTACCTTCATAGCTTACACTACACTACACTTTAACAAAAATATTCAGCAAGGACAGATTAAATTGATCAAAATTGACCGTAAAAGTTTTTTTGTATATAATTTTAAAAGAACTATACTTTAACTAAATGGTGTTCTTTTGAACTTTCAATTCATCAAATAATCCTGAAAAAATGTATCAATGATACAAAACTATTAAGCAGCAAAAATGTTTCATTGTTTTAACGTTGATAATAATAAGAAATGTTTCTTGAGCACCAAAACAATTTTTAAAGGATTATGAGACACTGAAGGCTGGAGTAATGAATCCTGAAAATTCAGCTTTGCCATCACAGGAATAAATGACATGTTAAAATATATTAAAATAGAAAACGTTTTAAAAACTATATTAATTTGTTATAATATTTCACAATATTAAATTTTTTACTGTATTTTGATCAAATTCAGGTTTGATTAGCATAAGAGACTTCTTTCAAGAAGAAATTAACTTACTGTAATATCAACCCACTGTATCTCAAAAGATATGATATAACATATGATATAATCAAATATTTGCTTTAATTTTACTTAATAGTTTTTGTTTCTGGTACCAATTCAGCAGTCAGGTATAATATGTGTTTAAAGTCGAAAATCAGCTCATCAACTGGATACACTGATAAAATAAAATTATTGTTTATTTTTTAATTCAGTCAATGCAAATTTTTATTTAGTAACTAGCAATACAGTTGCTAATGAAAACATTTTATCTACAATTCATGGGAAATTTAATTAAAAACTTAAGAGATATAATACAAATTTACTGACAATAAATCAGTTATAAATGATTAATAAACACATTTATCACAATCCTTTTGAAAAACAATGCAGAGGCAGAGGTAAAACTTTTGAATCCACCAAGTGGACATTTTGACAAATGGAATGGTCTCAAAATGGAAATAATTGGCTGATATAACTGTCCATAACTAATCTTAGTCATAATAGTAAGGGTCTGGTTTTTGTAAAAGAATCCAGTTACGAATAAGAAAACAGGGAAGGCTATTGGAGCAGGGAGAGAATCCCTTCACAAGGACGCCTAACCGTTGAGAATCAGGAATCTCTTGCTGAGAGGGGGACACTGTGACCCCCCACTTCCCTTTCTGTTCCCCCTCCTGCTTTAGGGCAGAGCAATAGCTTTATATTCGGCCATACAAACAGACAGAAACAAACACCAAGTTGTACTGACCACCTACAATTTCTACATTGCCGGTAACAAAAGCCTTGTAGAAATATCCACATAAGGTGTACTGGGAAACCTGGGATCAGTAGTCTAAACTAATGCAAACTTTGGAGAATATCTCATGGGAAAAAAACAAAGGCAAACAAATCAAACTAACCTTTTTGTACAGACCTCCCCCCATTGTGTCATCTGTAAGACCCCTTGTCTGCACGGTGACCCACTTATTGGCCATGTGCAATTCCCCCAGCTATTTGCATATGAAACAAACCCATCATTCATTTTCAAAGAAAGCGAGAGAAAGACCAGCTAACCACCCCATCAGAGCCTCATTAGATTAGTGACGGCCTGCCACTGCAATTAAGCAGCGCTAAACTCCATTTAGTGCTTCACCCTTCAGTGTTCCTCCACATGGGGCCGTCCTATCAACACTAACACCATAAAGAAGAGGCGCACGGTAACACTCGTTGAACCCGATGGCTTGGTTGCTCGCTAAAATGTCCAGAAAGCCAATGTCCATAATCTGTCTCTTTGTCCACTTCTCAAAGATCCAAGGACAAAACCATCCACTATTCTCCCAGCATCCGTTAGTGCAGCTATTTCAAAAATAAGCACAATGAGCTCCGCATCAGGTTTACTGTGGCACCTGACCAAGATTAAGCGCTTTGTCTGTTTACTCTTTTAAATTACATCTAAACTGAGACAACAATGGCCTCCTCTGGACAGGACGTTCCTTTGTTGCAGAAAGGAAGTGAGCTAAGAAGCAGGCTAAAGCAGACAAACTACCTCTTTCACTCCTTCTCTTCCTGTTTGTTCTATTCTGTAACTCGCTATGTCTTTAATGCTGCTCTTACTGTATGCGTCTCTTCAGAATTTGGGGATTCTGTCATCCGTTTTCCCCTCATCTGAACAAAATTATCATGGTCAACTACTGGAAGTTGCTAGGAACTCAATTCTTATGAAAACCGATGACACGGCTGAAGGTGAAAGTGTTTACAAAAGTCAAAAAGTGTAAATCATAATTTTAATATTGTGACATAATATTTATGTTGAACTGATTGTATCATTTGACAATAGTACATGTGTGTGTCTAAACATCTATGCTTGCATGCTAAATCTGCATTAAAATACTTCAAAGCTCATATTTCCTTTGCTACATGGCACTTTTAGTGAGGGCAGGAAATGATAGGGAGATAGAGAGGGAATAGGATCAGGAAATGTTTACATTATTTCTAAAATCACACAAACCTCTGCTGTCACCGATTTATTAGCGAGGTGTTTTGGTTAAAAACTTAAAAAGGCAGATATAAATCACCTGTTTGGCTTCTTCCACAGCCGTTTGCAGCTTACGGATCTCCTTTTCATACTGCTCCCTAAGTTTATCCACCTCCTGATCGTGAGTTGCCACCTCCTCTTTCAGAGCTCCTTTGAGAGCGGTCAGCTCCCTCTCACGCCTCCTCAGCAGCTCCTCCTGCTCCTCTTTGGCTAGAAGCAGCTCCTGGAGGTCTAGCTTCAGTTGCATGAAGTCCTAGAGAGGACAGTACAGTGTTAGAGGTTCTGCCATCACTTTCAAGTCTTTATTATTTTGATTATGCAAAGCTGGATCTGTTATGCTACAGATTACTGAAGAGTAAAATTTGAATTGGAAATATACAGCTTTCCATGAAATATTATAGAAGTTACATTATTGTTCAAAAGTTTGGGATCAGTACGATTTTCCATTATTTATTTGATTTAAAATACAGTAAAAACCAGCAATATTATAAAACAGTAGTACAATTTAAAATACTGGTTTTCTATTTAAATATATTTTATTCCTGTGATGGCAAAGCTGAATTTTAAGCAGTCATTACTCCAGTCTGTCACATGATCCTTCAGAAATCATTATAATGATTTGGTAATTTCAAGAAACATTTCTTATTATTATCAATGTTCAAAACAGTTATGCTGCATAATATTTTTGTGAAAACCATAATACATTTTTAAGGATTCTCTGATGAATAGAAAATCCAAAAGAACAGCAATTATTTGAACTATAGATCTTGTGTAATATTATAAAATCTTTACTGTCACTTTTGTTCAATTTAATATCTGCTTGCTG
Organism: Spinibarbus caldwelli; assembly: GCA_039654775.1. Classification (NCBI taxonomy): domain Eukaryota; kingdom Metazoa; phylum Chordata; class Actinopteri; order Cypriniformes; family Cyprinidae; genus Spinibarbus; species Spinibarbus caldwelli. The sequence continues at coordinate 30,375,190 of CM077220.1, read as the reverse complement.
ATTAAAAGTATTAATGCTGTACCTCCATCATGGCCTCTTTGTCTGTGCTGTCTGTCTGAGATTGTTTGGCTCCATCCAGCTCATCGTGCATCTCTGAGAGCTGGTCCTGCAGGTCTCGGATCTCAGTCTGGTACTGCTCTTTCTCCATTTTCACCTGGTAGAGTCTGATATACACACACAAATACACTCAGAATACCTGCATTCTGAACTGAAACAAGAGCCAACGCAGACAGGCCTGGTAATCTGCTGAGCTCATGTCCATATAAACCCCTGCCAAATCAAAGCATGGTGTCACAGAGGATAATTTACACTTATTTTGACAACCTTAGACAGAGCCAGGATGGAGAAATCCCAGGAACTTGCATATCTGAGGGTAGTGTAGATTTTCACAGCGTAAGAAGGATTTACATCAGGGCCAACACCTGCAAGTTTTCCTTTTGCTCCAAAGTTCACAGTGAACACACAGACCGCTCATAAGCAGGGCCAGGCAGACATTAACCAGCAACTTCTGCTTTGAATCTGGGGTCAAATTCTGCAGAATGGATTTAAATATAAAATGTGCAGGCTAGAATTTTAACATATGAGGTTTTAACTGAATTTGTCAATTACAGGTGTTCTATTTTTAGTGAGTTTTCCACATATTTATTGTGAGTCTTTCCTCAGGATATATCTTACTCCTCCACTGTAGTGCGCAGGTCAGCCTCTGTTTTACTAAGCTTGTCCCGCAGTCTGCTGCACTCGGCTTGACTCTGGTCCAGCTCTCTCCTCAAGTCTTTCATTCCTGATCCCGCCTTTAGCTGAGTCTTGCTCAGATCACTGCGCTTCTGCAGGGAGAGACATAATAAGAAATGACAGTAACCTTACTGAACCTTAAAAATGACTGTTTGAGACACTGGGCATCTTTTTTTGGATTTAAGGCCCAGTCTTTATAATAAGCCAGTAATTGGTTAATTTGATTTGATCTTAAGGGGTGATAGGAGTGGGATTTTCTGTCAACACGGAAGCTTCTAACAGACTGACCAAACAGACAGAGCAGGGGTCCAAGGTACAGTTGACGAGTTAAAGCTGCAGACGTGTTAGTGGAGAGAGAGAGAGAGAGAGAGAGAGAGAGAGTGAGAGAGAGAGAGAGAAAGAGAGGGAGGGAGGGAGGGTTTCACCGTTACCTTGCTTTCATCCTCAAGCTGTTTCTTAAGATCAGCGATTTCTTTTTCCAGTTCTGCTTTCTGCTCCTGAAGGGCTCTAGCCTGGGCTGCAAGGTCTGGAGACTGAAAGAGGAAGGTTTATAAGCAACAGAGCTCTTTTTAATACTACATGATAGTGATTCAATACAGATTCACATACAAGCTGAATAAAAACAGCAGGTTCTCAAGAAAAATCTGTTCTTATCAGAAATATTTTAAAAGATGGGAATTTATAATGCTCATTCACTCCAAGCTGGTCTTTCCATTTACAAGATTTCATGATTTTGTAGGTTAAAAAAAAATTATAATTTAACATAAATTAAGTAAAAAAGAGACTAGGCTCTTGCCTGAATTTGCATCCATATGTTTAAACATTAGCCATGACTATGCTGTTTGCTGAGTAAATAACCTCAGTCCGCCTTTATACTTTCTCCAAGAGATAGACTAAGTCTCTCTTATAAGAGGCTCACAGTCTTAGCTGTTTGTTGAACCCAATTACAATGCCACAACAACGGCTCACTTTGTTGTCGCCTTGCACGTTCCCAGCGGCCCGTGACTTCAAGGTCTGGATTTTTTCGAACACCAGGTTGACCTTCCTCTTGGTGGTGTCATCGTTATCATTGCTCCTGCAAAACATGACACAAGTTCTTATAATTCATTCAGATGGTTTGAGAGTCCTGAGCCAAAATGTGTGTTGATAGTATGTGTGTGTGTGTGTGTGTGTGTGAGTGACTGGATCAGAGTGTATAATCCCTGATATTTCTGGGAAAAAAATCAGCCTGGCTCTTTGCCTGCGTGGAGAGTACAGAGTACTCAAGCTTTGATGTGTCACCTCATGACCTGCCCACCCTAATTACTGCCTTCTTTTAACAAGTCACATGTCTGGGAATGTGTGTCTGAGCAGGGATGCGGATGCCCGCATGTTCCCAGGGCACTCGAGTGATGCATCAGGGAAAAGCAAAGAACATTGGGTTACTGCCATGCATATACAGATTAAAGCGTATCATTAGATTTCACAAAGAGAGAGGAGGAACCAATAGACCAGCACCGCCTCTCCTTCAAACACACACACACCTCCCACAGAGCGGACTGTCATTAACGGTTTCATGACGCAAGCTGCTGTCGCCAACAGACTTGCCATGTCACAACACTGCTGACAATGTATTTTTGCTCCATTACAACTACCACGACCCTGGTGCATCTATGGCACACGCCTCTGAATGGTAACTAACCACTACTTCAGTGTGTAGGGCTGGTTTCTAAAGGTTGCCATTGACCAGAAGATATCTGATCCTACATCTGCAAGGCTTCAGAGGGTTCACAGACACTGGTGTATAATCCGCTCTGCTTACCTCCCTCCATGCAGCACATAAGGAATGCAGAAAGGGCGGAACTTTTGACATCAAGAATATGGAGTTCAGGGAGGGCACGGGTTCAGCTATTCGCTAGAGCAGGCTGGGCCGTCAGGCACCTACAGCACGTGTTTGAAGCTGTGCAGTGATCATGCAGGATTAGATGAGAGCAGGAAACAGTACTGTTTTGGGTGGAAATTTAGTCCAAGCAAAATAACAGATCTGAGTTGTTGGCAGTGAGGCAAAGAACGGTTTGGAACATCTAAGAAGCAGCTTTTTTGAAATGACTTGCCATTTTGATGTAAGATGTTAGAGGAGGAACATTAAGAACCTGTTTTTTTTCTTTGAAAGGGTGAGATAAAGGTGTGGGAGTGCGAGTTGTGAGTGGATGATTCTACTGCACACAAATCAATGCAGGGGAGGTAAAATTCTTGTAGTGTTATCATTATGTGTCAGACTACGTGGAAACTACCTTACATTCCAAGAAAAATCTCACTTCTCAGAAAAAAGACTGAACACTATTGAGTAGGAAATAACCCTAGACCAATAAGGACACAATTGGCACTGTTTCAATTGATCAGAAACTTTAGTGTGTCAGATTAATGTTGTCGGGTGAAACCAACATGTACATAGCAGAAACAAAAGATATAATATATAGGAGCCTTGCAGACCTCCATGATTGTTTGTTAAGACCAATAATAATAATAAGATAAAATAAATACTACAATAAAATGACAATACACCAAAAACCTCATATTTATGATACAAATTATATATACATATATACATATACATATATATATATATATATATATATATATATATATATATATATATATATATATATATATATATACACACAAATACTTATACATTTGAAAGCTCTTATAAATATGTGTGCATTAAAGCTTCAATCATTAAAACTTCTTTAAGAAATGGTATATGCATTTTATTGTAGATTTTCCTTATCATGGACTCTCATTTGTCATTGACCAATTAATAAATATTTAAAGTTAATGTTTTTGACTTTTGTTGATATTATGTTTAGCAAATTCATATAAAACAATTTGGAAAGTGCACCCACCCATCTTTGAGGTAACTGAATAATATCTGCTTGGCAGTCTCTTCATTTGTTTGTTGTGAAAGCTCTTCTTGACCTTTCAGAAGATCAGGTGTTACCTGGGCAAAAATGTATATATAAAAAGAAATACATGTCATGATATGTATACATGCATAAAACAAATTACTAGTCACCTCACAATGGTGGGAATATATCATACATAGCAAAGAAGACGACTATGCATTCTTACCTGAGCATCCACTTCAGTGCTTGATGTTTTACCATTGACAACGGGACGAGAAATTGATCCCATTTTCAGACTTGAGAGGCACTTCATACTCTGTGATGGTTTGGCCTCTTCTTTTTTATTCTCTACAGGTGCTACAGAGGGACGACTCTGGGGATTCTTGTACCCTAAAATAGCAGCTGAAGAGTTGGAGACTGTGCCCTGAGGAGAGCCTGGAGCACTTTTAACTTGTGTTGTGTTTCTTAGGTTTATCCTGGGTCCGACAGTGGAAGTTGGCGACATAGGGGAGGTTTTCACTCCAGCAGCCTTCTGCAGGAGCAGTGACGGGCGAAGGAGATGCTCTGTAGACCTGCCTCGATTCCGACTTACTTCATCCAAGTAGTCAGAGTCACCCCCAAGACCGAATGGCAAGGCGCTATCAACACTACGGGAACGCTTGCGGTCTTCTGGGTTAAGTCGATTCCTCCGCCCTGACCGACCCCTGCGTTGCTGAGTCTCTTTGCTGTCAAACTTCTTGATGAGTTCATCCACACCTGGAATTGAACCAGTATCAATGTCACGCCCTGTGCCAGGCAGGAACGGGATGTAGCGCCTGTTCTCATGACGATTGATAGTCTCTGCATAAAGCTGGTCCAACTGGTCTTCCTTGGTTGGTGTGGTGGAGCCCAGAGAGGAGTTTCGGGAGGAGGAAGACTGCAGCACCGGGCCACTGGAGTCAACACGGCGTAAGGGCAACAAGTCCGGTTCACGTCGACTTCGTTCCAAACTGGAGTTTGTGCTACTTACTGAGCTGGAAGGTCTAGAAGAGGCCTTGGTTTGGTCATTGGTGTTGTTGGCTATTGTAGATGGCTGAGGAACTGGAAGGCGTTGTGAAGGCTGAGACGGAGTCTGGTAGGGCACTGGAGTCTTAAATGGTGGCTTAACCTGAGGTTGTGTTTGAACAGGGGGTTTGACCTGAGGCTGTGGCAGAACATGGTCTTTGGCTGGGCCGGTCTGAGGTTGGACATAGAACGGGAGTGTCTGGGGACGAACTAGCGGTTGGGCGTGTCCCCTGTCATCTGGTAAAGATGCTTCTGGAACTTGGCTGGAGGATCTGGCTTGGCTTACAATTGGAGAGTTGGCTCTGGGTAGGGATCCTGGGTAGGGATTTCGATTCTCAACTGAAGGCAGACTTCGAAAGCTATCGAGAGTATTGCTCTCAGGATCATATGGCTTGAGAATCTCTGGATGCTTTTGGAAGTTTAACAGACTGGACTGCATCTTAGGATCGGAAGTCCCATTGTGAGGACCTCCATGGAGCTTTGGAGACACAAAATCCATATATGGGTCTTCAGAAAGATTCTTCCGGCTTCCTTTGAAATCATATTCATCATAATTGTACGGGTTTTCAGAATCCATATATCCATTATTGTTTTGTGGAACTGCATAGGGGTTCGGACCTCTATCTTGGTTATTGAGGACCACATAGGGGTGTCCATCTATTCCTTGAACTCTGATACTAAGGCCATAAGTACCATTGGTCTGGCCTCTTGTGCGGGAAGGCTGCGCATAGCCTTGTGATAGTCCAGTGTTTGGCATGCCGCTAACTCTATAAGACTCCATCAGGAACACTGAGAGAAACAACCAAATCCCTCTCTGTGGAGCGGCTCACCTCTGCAAACAAAGCCATAATCTCATTATTACATAAGTAGTTTGTGATGCTTACACTATCTTTGCAATTTTAAAAGACCACAATGAGACTGTCTGACAGCATTTGTTTATGCCATATAGTTTATCTTTTTAAGACTTAAAATGAGATAATTGTGCAAAATTTAGGAAGCAAAGCTTTTTAGACCTCAAACCAATGTCAAAGTAAAGATTTTAGCATGATCCTCCACCACAAACAAAGGTTGTTTGGACAAAACAGGACCTTTCAAGCCTTTTAAACATATTCATTGCTCAGGGTTTGGAATTTATTCTGAGACAAACATTGACAAATGCACATGCCACAGTCTTTGTATTTATTCCAAGGAACTTGAGTTAGATGACAACTTACAATATCTGATGCCATTTCAAACAGCACAATAATGACCGCTAACTTCATAAGAGCATGGCAAGCATGCAGAAAATTAAGTAACTGCAAATTAAGTAACTTTCAGCCCGGTTTCAGATTTTATAATCTCAATCACACTGACATTGCTGACTAAAGTTTACAGAAAGTGCAATGCAGATTACATCTCAACAAAAACAAACATTGGCAAAAAAAAAAAAAAAAGATAGTGAAGGAAAAAACTGAGAAAGTCAGATTTAGTATTCAATTGTCTTGAAACAGCTGGTGACTAAATTGTCTGTCAAGAGCTCATATCTTTTATGGAAATAAACTAAATTATAGCGGTGAAGACGTTTTCATATAATTTGGTTCTTTGAGTACAACTTATTCAAAATGCTGACAATTTTGACTGCAAATAATCAAAAACACCCAGTTGCACTCATACTATGCTCGACAGTGCAATCACGTCCAAAGAATTTCAGTGACATATGCAATGAGCAACAGCATTGTGCCTCAGGAATGGCAAAACACAAAGATGCAAAAATATCACCCCACAACAGGCATCACACCAGGCAACAGGCTATTATCAGTTTCTTCTGGACCCCACTGATAACATCCTTTCACCTCAAAGACAACAAAAGATTGCATGAGTCATATTGATGTCTTTGTTGCAACAGCAAATGGTATGACCAAAGCATGCAGTGTATTACGATGCATGCAACCTGTGAGATCCCTAAGGGCTTGACAATGAAGAAAACAAAGACGGCACTGGTTCATTTTCAATGGGCAAGTAAAGAATCCGTTCAATGAAGAATGAAGGTGACATTAAAGACAACAGGTTGAAAGCATAAGATTGGAAGACCTAAAGTCTTGAGGATAAAAAACTACTACAAAAACACTAAACAAACACATCTTCATAAACAAACAAGCCAAAAAGGAAAGTTCTTCTCATTGTCCGACACATTCAAGAGAGCAGAAGAGACTCAAACTTTCCAGTTCCATAGAGGGGGATGAGAAAGAACAATAAGGGCAAGTTAAAAAGCGGCAAGCCCCCTTATCCACAAGGAACAGAGCTCTGCTGCAGAAAAAAGGATATGACACAATAGCCTCTTTCAGCTCCTGTATCACATGTACTATGTATAGAGGGACTCAATGGTGTTAATGTAGCTCCTTTCCTCTCATTGTGCCCACTGGAAATGTGTAGCTCTGACAGGGATCTAACTCAGGCTGGGCCAACTCTTGCAGCAAGGCTTCCACCTGCATTCCTCTTCCAGGGAAACTCAAAACAGAGTTTTTCTGGTGAAACTGTCTCAAGTTTAACTCTCGCTACCAACTCCCAAACTTTGGCCCTGATCTAGACCAAAAACATGGCTATAACTACAGAGCATCAACAACAACAAAAAAAAAAAAGTTCAACAATTAAGTTTATGGATAACCTCTGTCAGGATTGAAAACAGGAATACTCAGCCATCTTACAATGAACTATCTTTTGCATTTACTTGTCAGGCAGACTGAATGAATACTGTTTGACCAGATTAATTTCATGTTTTTAATGCAAGTGAATTAATTAACATTTTGTTTTACACTACACTGCAAATCTAATCATATTGAATAATGCAAGTATTTATTTTTGGGTTTGCATTTCTATGCATCTAAAACATGCATATGGTTGAGCCAAAAGTTTATTTATTTATTTACTTATTTTTTGTTGAATTGCTTTCTGCATACTAATTAATATTTTGCGTAATTAATACCAAACAATTATCCTAACAGATGCTCAAGCACTGCAGGTGCAGTTTAATAATATAGTTTGGTTTACAATACAAGAACATTACTGTTTGGCTGCTCATTAATGTTTATAAACTTTAATTTCAATGTTTTAATAAACTTTATTTTACCCACTACCATGTTGCCCAAATGCCTCTAGAACAGCAAAGATTCGCACACTTAAAAATAAAAACAAACCCCAAAATCAGCACTTACCGCTGTCTGTCGTTTATCCTAAAAATAAGCGTTTATTTGCTGATTAAGCTCTGTAAACAGCTGTGACACAAAGCGAAAGCTCCATCTCCTCTCAGTTGGTCAAAGTCACTTGTTGCACGTCTTGTTTTCAGACTAGTTTTACTTCACGCACTCGGGTTATTGAAGAGCGCAAAGCCCCGCCCACAGCCATCACTCACTCCACCCAGCGCCGAGGCCTGATCCACGATCAGCTGATCTGCTCCACAGGACTCCGACGCTTTTCACCTGATCTCAAGACACAATGCGCAGAAACTGGGTGTAGGCCATCCGAGCCCTTGTGCTTCCAGTATCGGTGAGATCAAGGGTTTTCAAGTGATAATGAATTATTATAACAGGATAGAGAAAATATATGGGCCATTTTCAAGATGATCCCTTGATTTTTCAGTATTGAAAAAAATTGTAAACCCTCAATACTCTAACATTGTATTAAATATCATTAAACAAATAATTCAAAAACATTCTATTCGTGCTAAAATCCTTTTTTTTTTTTTTTTTTTTTGCATAACATTTTATGTCAGGGACAATCTTCAGAAGGATGTGCGTCTTTAATAGGCTATGTATAATAGCTTTGTTTTGTTCTAAACATTTTTTTTAATTACTTGAACTTGTCAAGTAAAAAGCAAAACAAAAAAGTAATAACAATATAATAACAATAATTTACAAATAAAAATACACAAGTTGTGGGAAAGTATTTCAAGTTTAGAGAAAGAATCAAATGTGGTTATGTATTCATCTTTATTTTTTTTTAAATAGTTTATTCCACATGGTTAATTTCCACAGCCTATCATTTGTGTATTGTTAATGTTGGGTGAAAGATTTATTAATTTTTTTTCTAATGCTTATGGGCTAATGTACTGATCATTCAGCATCATCACCACCATCATCATAAAATCATTTTGTTGAGAGTTTGTCTTGGTGCTACAATAAAATAAGTAATAAAACAATTAACAAAATTCAAGTTGTTTTTTATGATTAGTAATAATGTAAAAAAAAAAACACTTAGCCTACATATATTTACCATTAAATTTTGAATTTCGTTATTAAAAAAATATCAAAAATAGATGTCATAGAAATGTCAAATTACCTAAGAGCATTATGAATACGCAATAACATGTATTGTTGTATTTTTCTTTTCTCTGTTATCACTGACTAAACGATGCCCTGACAGCTGTTTAGACTGACAGCACCATCTAGTGATAGAACACTGACAGCAGATTTACATAATGCAAATGACAGTGTGACTCTTACAGTGATGCCAAACATACTTTAACACACCCTAGTGTATTCACACTGCTAGAAAACTGATAGAAAAAAATATAATGAGACAAGTAATGTTAATAGAACAATTAAAATCAACCTACCTGATAAAAATGAAATTACAACTGAATAAAGTAAGCTTCAACAAAACATAAATGATGACAAAACTTGTACAGATGATGACTGTACTGGTGAAAATGCACTGGCTGATTTCTGTGGGTGCATGTGCAGTTAACATCTCATCAGATCTCATTTGGGAAAATAAAGAACAAGATTTTCCCCAAGTGTTTCTATTACAGGTGCATCTCAATAAATTAGAATGTCGTGGAAAAGTTCATTTATTTCAGTAATTCAACTCAAATTGTGAAACTCGTGTATTAAATAAATTCAATGCACACAGACTGAAGTAGTTTAAGTCTTTGGTTCTTTTAATTGTGATGATTTTGGCTCACATTTAACTAAAACCCACCAATTCACTATCTCAAAAAATTAGAACATGGTGACATGCCAATCAGCTAATCAACTCAAAACACCTGCAAAGGTTTCCTGAGCCTTCAAAATGGTCTCTCAGTTTGGTTCACTAGGCTACACAATCATGGGGAAGACTGCTGATCTGACAGTTGTCCAGAAGACAATCATTGACACCCTTCACAAGGAGGGTAAGCCACAAACATTCATTGCCAAAGAAGCTGGCTGTTCACAGAGTGCTGTATCCAAGTATGTTAACAGAAAGTTGAGTGGAAGGAAAAAGTGTGGAAGAAAAAGATGCACAACCAACCGAGAGAACCGCAGCCTTATGAGGATTGTCAAGCAAAATCGATTCAAGAATTTGGGTGAACTTCAAAAGGAATGGACTGAGGCTGGGGTCAAGGCATCAAGAGCCACCACACACAGACGTGTCAAGGAATTTGGCTGCAGTTGTCGTATTCCTCTTGTTAAGCCACTCCTGAACCACAGACAACGTCAGAGGCGTGTTACCTGGGCTAAGGAGAAGAAGAACTGTACTGTTGCCCAGTGGTCCAAAGTCCTCTTTTCAGATGAGAGCAAGTTTTGTATTTCATTTGGAAACCAAGGTCCTAGAGTCTGGAGGAAGGGTGGAAAAGCTCATAGCCCAAGTTGCTTGAAGTCCAGTGTTAAGTTTCCACAGTCTGTGATGATTTGGGGTGCAATGTCATCTGCTGGTGTTGGTCCATTGTGTTTTTTGAAAACCAAAGTCACTGCACCCGTTTACCAAGAAATTTTGGAGCACTTCATGCTTCCTTCTGTTGACCAGCTTTTTAAAGATGCTGATTTCATTTTCCAGCAGGATTTGGCACCTGCCCACACTGCCAAAAGCACCAAAAGTTGGTTAAATGACCATGGTGTTGGTGTGCTTGACTGGCCAGCAAACTCACCAGACCTGAACCCCATAGAGAATCTATGGGGTATTGTCAAGAGGAAAATGAGAAACAAGAGACCAAAAAATGCAGATGAGCTGAAGGCCACTGTCAAAGAAACCTGGGCTTCCATACCACCTCAGCAGTGCCACAAACTGATCACCTCCATGCCACGCCGAATTGAGGCAGTAATTAAAGCAAAAGGAGCCCCTACCAAGTACTGAGTACATATACAGTAAATGAACATACTTTCCAGAAGGCCAACAATTCACTAAAAATGTTTTTTTTATTTTTTTTATAGGTCTTATGAAGTATTCTAATTTGTTGAGATAGTGAATTGGTGGGTTTTTGTTAAATGTGAACCAAAATCATCACAATTAAAAGAACCAAAGACTTAAACTACTTCAGTCTGTGTGCATTGAATTTATTTAATACATGAGTTTCACAATTTGAGTTGAATTACTGAAATAAATGAACTTTCCACGACATTCTAATCTACTGAGATGCACCTGTATATCTCCAAATTTATGAAGAAGAACACCTCCGTGTCTGTCAACCTCCTTAATATAATACGAGGAGATAAATGGGTCACCGACTGGAGGAGCACTACGGGGTGGTAGCTTCACAAGCAATCATTTATCCACTATGTTTGTTTTGTTTTAATGTGCATAATTTTGGTGTCGGGATAGTTTATCCCAAAATGAAAATTCTGTCATCACTTACTCATTCTCATGTCATTTCTAGACCTTTTAGTAGGCTAAGTTGGTTAGTAACAGAACTTAATTATCCTGTAAACTTTGCATTTGTGCTTACAGACCAACCCAAGAACTAAGAGCAAAAAACAACTTGTGTGTATCTAGTGTAAGTAGCAGGCCTACTGATGACTCCACCCTTTGTCGTGGTCTGCAGTGTTTTCATTTCTCTGTGTGGGTGCAGTCGGTCTTGCAGCTGTGAGGACCGTGGAGCTGCAGGGAAGCACAAATTTAAAATCCCTGCAGCGTGTTCAGCAGGGAGCGCTGTCTGTCCCCGTTTGGGGATCCGGATGAGATCCAGCGATAGAGAGAGGCGTTGCAGTGTTTTCTTCATACGGCTTCGTGCTTTCATTCAGTTTAACGTCTTTAGAGTTTACACATATATTAGTGTTATTGTACTCAATCTTATTATACAAAACAACAGATATATATTTATCTATTCACTTTAAAAATTGAATGCAGCTCAGTTAAACCCATTTTCACAAAAAAGAAGGAATTAAAACTCACTTTCCTCTATTTTTTCAGAGTTTTGCGGTTCGTATTGAAGATGCCATGGCAAGTTAAAGTTTTCTTTAAAAAGTGCGTCTCGAGGCTGCGTTTTCTTCCACTCCACTTCTGCGCTTTGCTGGATTTAAACGCAAGAACGCGCCCTGTGTGAACGGTCCCTAATGTAGACTACATTAATAAGACGTGCACATATTTTGTTTCAGCTATTTTAATGCAACGTTCCACATTTAGATTTAAAATTGGGCTTGAAAATCTTATAAGACAAAGGTTTTTTTTTTTTTTTTTGCTCTATCAACCAGTGTCAGTTAATGTGCATCCTTCGAAAAATTATGATAATCGACCTCAGACTAAATGTTATATAAACTGTGCATTGTCTGTTCATATCACTAAAAATAGTAAAAATAGATAACATGAAAACAACTACTGTATGCAGAAATACTGTAGGTAGCTTGGCTAGATACAGATATACAAACATACATTTTTTGAGATTAAAATTAGTTTATAATTAAAAATATTTTTGTTACAGTCTACTGAATCAGTTCAACAGATTAAGCAAAAGATGTAGGATTTTGAATGTTTGGACTCCAGACCTCTGATACCGAACAGACCAAAATATCAATTTTAAGGAATGGATATCAACATTTAAAGATACTTTTCATCCAAGATTCATTTTTGTTAAGAATAGTTTCTCAACAGCTCTCACATTAAATACATCACTTAAAAAAGGTTATGGGACAGCAAGTGAACAAAATTTGTCTAGCGGCCACAGTTTGGCTGATAAGCAGAACCGTAGCACTGGTATAGGCTATACTGTAATTTAAGCAAGTGTTAGTAATAGTATCACATTAGCACCTATTTAGAAGAATTCAGTTCATGAAGTTTAAATATAAAATATGGTAAATATAAAAGTCTGGTACACAGAACCCTAACCGTGGTCATCAAATGTAAATCCAACAATGATTTCACTGAAAGGAAAAGAGTCAGCAGGAACATCATGATCAAATGCATGTCAGCCTGAGACATCCTTGTTTGCGGTCCAGCAGCAGAAGCCAAGATGCTCCTGTCAGCAAGCCCACCATGACACTCCCTCGCTGGGCTGTCCCAGGCAGCCAGATCCACAGGAAGTCAGCTCGCAAACACGGTGGTCCCATGCTTATAATACATTACTCATTTTTCTAGCTGACTGCAAGTAAACACTCCAGGGCATGGTTTTGATAAAGGCAGGAAGGAATATGCAGACAGTCACACAAAAACACACACACACACACAGGGAGGAAATGGGACAAAGCCTTCCCACCCAGCCAGCGGAGTTGGAGTGGCCTCCAGATGAGGTGTCGTGTTGGAAGACTGACAGAATCGAAATTGGCCGAGGTCTCTCCAGCATTTAGCAACCTCTTCCCCAGTGCCGTTCCTGTCTCACAGCAGATCTGGGGCCCAACCTGTCAGCGCAGGACAAATCCAATGAGAAAGGGTCTCTTGCACACATCTACAGAGACATAATTTAGGGCAGATGTGTAAGCCAAGGAGATGAGTTCTGGGATTTAGTTTAGTCTTTTGGACCGCCAGGACTGATGTCATTGCGTAAAAATGTACGGATGAGATGAAAAATGAGAAATAAACAGAGCAAACTGTTATTAGAGTTTGGTGAGGTATGCTGGAAGTTGCATTGCACAGAAAGACTCTGGCTGTAAACCATTCACCACTACTGGGACAAAACAGGTGCTCCCATATTTCATAACTGACAGAAATGGGAAAAACAAATAATTTAATTAGGAAGCAAAGTCAATTAACACTGGGAATACGTGGGAATATGCACACACTCTGCAATGAAAGAGTGTCATACTTCAGTGCTATTTTCCCATGATCATTCACTAGAGACGCAAAGTATGTTTGTCTTTCAATCAAGTTAAAGACAGATGTTGAACTCTTACAACTGAAATCTGAATTACTTTAAAAAGTAAATGTTTTTTTAGTGCAAAGACATTTTTTTTTCAAACAATAAAAGCTATACAGACTATTTTATAAAGGCAAAGTAATACCTTTTTTCCCCTTTAAATATTGCATTGGGTGTTTTCACACTGTACTGAAAACAGAAAAGGGTTCCAGAATGCTTTAGAAAGAAAACTAACTAAATATGACAAATGAACAGTGTTTGTGCAGTTGTTAATTAATTGGAATTGGAAAGTCCACACAAATATGAAAATTCTGTCATCATTTACTCACCCTCATCACAAAAAAGATAATTTGATGAACTGGTAACAGTTTCGATTTCCTTTAACTTCCATTATAGTTTTTGGCCATACAGCAGAAGTCAATGGGAAATGTTTGGTTACTAATATTCTTCAAAACATCTTTTATGTTCCACAGAAGAGAGAAAGCCATACAGGTTTGGAATGACATGAGATTTTTTTCTAAGCTTATTTGTATGTGTACAAAATCTTTTGAAAAGCCCAGCAGACGTAATGCCAAGCTTTGACTCAATAATTCAGATACGAGTGAAATGAAGTTACGTATTTTAATCCATTTTTGCTGTATGAACTTGTAGATGAAAACCAAATGCTGAGACGATAAAAACCAAATGCTGAAAGAGGGAAATAAAGGCACATACAATAGAGTTAAAAAAAAGATGGCACATTTATTGCTACATAAATGTTATATACATATTGTGTTTTCTGTTACAGAGACAGAAAAAAAAAAGAATTCGACTTCTTACTGCTGGTTTTCTGATGTGCATTGACAATACCTTGAATTTTGACATGGGTACAAATCGTTCATCAACCAACAATGCAGACTGGAGACAGAGATGGAGAGCACATCCTCTGGAACATCGAGCTCGTACAATACCCCATACGTACTAGACTGCGAGCTACAATCCTACTTATGTTCTTAAGATGCTATCGATAATCTTTTTTATAATAATGGACAGGTTATGGTAAATAACCGTACATTTTTTTTTACTATCTAATATAGTAAAATAAAGTAAGAAACTTTTTACTCAAAACTTTTGATTTCAAAAATCTAGAAAGAGTAATATTTAGAATTCAAGAAATGTTCTTACAATATTATTGTATAAAAGACTAACTATAGTGAAAAATAAGCCAAATGTTTTTTTTTATCCTTTTTCATAATTTTTTTTTGTTATGAGGGAAAGCATCAGGGCATACAGCAAAATCTAACATATCCAACAGAAGAAAAACAGAACACAGAAAAAAAAGGAAAAGGGGAAAAAACAGGGAAAACAAAACAACAGACAAAGAGATGACTCATAACCTTGATTAATTTTCAGCCGGCAAAAATACAAGCTCTTGAATACTGAAATGTATAACAAGGCCACAAAGACTAGTGGATTTCACGATAATTTTGTTAAGGAAGGAAACCCTCCACAAAGCAAAGAAAGAGAAAAACACAGAAGGAAAATAATGCTGATATTCTGAAATCTTTCCTTAAGTTTTGTTCTTCGTATTCGAGAGAGTAGTTCATATGAGAATGTGGCAGTCTTGTTGTGAACGCATGGAAGACAAACAGACAGGGCAGAAAAAGAGATCCAAAGCAAAAAAATTTTTGGTCTTAAAGAAAAACTCACACAATATATAATGAAAGTGATGACTGCTCTTCAGATTTACAAAGAAAGTAAATAATGGCAGAGAAAATTCCTGATCCAAACTGGCTTTGTTCATCATTTCCACTGTTTGCTGATTTTGATGCTTCACAGCGTTTGAATTCATAGAGCTTCTCTTTTTTTTCGAACAGACATTGCGCTCACATTCTGCTGATCAAGTATCAAGTACTTCAATGCATGAGGGGAAAGACAAAGCCATTCTAAGTAACTTAGAACATCCTTCTATTTTCACACGACAAATATACGCTTTACTATGAAGCCTAGAGAGATGCTTTGTATACAATTACAAATAAACATATAACGTGGTTACTTTGAGTATTTCTTTTTTTTTTTCTCTTTTTTTAAAATTGTTAATGGTTTTAGAAAAACAAAAGAACATGAAACAAAACTTCAATTCAGGCCAGGCGAATGAATGGTCTTCGTTTTAAATCCAACTCTTTTTCCAACAGTGCCATGTCTTGCGGTATAACAGAGATTCCTCAGTACAGATGCCCTCGGCATAACCACGGCTCTTCGACCAAATAAAGTAACGTCTGAATACAAACAAACTGAATCGGAAATACGTCTTTTGCTTTACCCTTAACACTATATGGCAAAGGAATCAAAAGGACGAGACTGCGTCCACTTTCCCGTTTAAGACACTAAGAAATATGAAGGGAATGCTGGGGTTTTGTAACGTTCTGCTTTCTGTATCTGTACTGCTCACTAATGAGTATAAACATGTCAGCTTGTGTTTGACCTTTGACCTTTCAGTAAAGCCAGAGTTTGCCGTTCCACCATCGTCTCCACGACACAGGGAATCCAGTCAAAATGCACAGGCTGTTCCTATTTCGCCTCACTCACAACTTTCTGTCTGTGACGAGGACTCTGAGCTACACTATCAACATACGTAATAAAGAATTAGGTAGTTTTGGTTTCTCATGCTGTTATTTGTGGAATGAATGTATGATAAATATAAATAATATATTATTTTTTTTCCCCTTTTCTTTTTAGACACAGGGAGCCATCAGATTCTTTCACGTGGGCATGGAATTTGATCTGAATATATTAATCTGATCGAGTGGATGTCTGAGCGGAGAGGCCCATCCACCACAGACTGACAGGAGCGAGGCTGCAGACAGCACACGACTCTGATGTGACGGACAAACTGCAGATCTACTGAAACGCCACCAGCTTCTCACAGCAATGTCAGAACTTTCCCTTTAAACATAGACTTACAGCTCAGTAACATAATAAATAGGAAAAAAACAAACAAACAAAAAAGAAAAGAAAAGAACAAATTGCTGTTACAATGCATTCGTCAATTCAGTTTAGGCACAAGGCAACTTCCACGTACAGGGTGGAGGGGGTGGCGACAGTCTCTGATTGTACAGCTGTGGCACACGGTTTGCAGACAGCGATATGTGCTGAGGGGCTTTTATGCTTGATATTTTTTTTCTCTGGTGGGCAGAAAGTTGCTTATCGATATGGGATGTCTTCACAGAGAGCTGGGCACTTGCCAGTTTTCTTCTATCTCAGGATTGCTTAACGGTGGAATTTTGCTTCGAGTGGTCTGTCTTTTCAAATTTGTGTCACAAACTGTGAGTCCTGTCCGCCCGTGGAAAGCAAGGTCACCGACTCTGTCTAACACACGCCATCGGGATCCATTTGATCTGAAAGTGAGGGAAAGATAAGGACATTGCTTATGACCCACTGTATTGACACTCAATTCACTTTCTCATGTGTATATACAGTACCGTTCAAAAGTTTGGGCTTAGTATGATTATTTATTCATTTTTTTAAGAAATTAATATTTTCATTCAGCAAGGATGTATTAAATTGACAGTAAAGACATTTATAATGTTATAAAAATTTATATTTCAAATAGATGCTGCGCTTTTGAACTTTCCATTCATCAAAGAATGTTTTTTTGAGAATCAAATCAGCATAGATTAATTTCTGTAATTGTCATCACAGGAATAAATTGTATTTTAAAACAGAAGTTTTTAAAGTTTAAAATTTTTAATTGTAATAATACTACATAATATCACTGTTTTACTGTGTTTTTTTAAAAATGAAATGCATAAGAGACTCCTTTCTAAAACATTACAAAAATCTTACAGACACCAAACATTTAAATGATATTGTAACTGTATACATCAGGAGTAATATAATCTCTTATTATAAAGTCTAGATCAGTCAATGCATTCCAAAACCTAGTTTAAGGCATCGGGTGCATTTCCAATGTAAATGTTCCTTAAGGAAGGTAAGAAAGGATGCAGCTCACTAGGTTTTGGAGCAGAGCTTGTCCCTCAGAAAAGCAAAGAATCTTGCTTGTGGTGTTGTATTTTAACCACCTGCCTGTTTTACATCTCTGTGTGGAGCTGTTCGTGCTTACCTGGCTGTTCACAGATGGCCCATGGGGTTGGATGTGTCTGTGAGGCCCGGGTGCACAGGGGGGTGGGCTTGCTGGGGGTCACCTGAAACCCCTGACACCTTCTCTTCCTCCCTCCTCTTAAGGCAGGCTGCTTTGGGGTTTAGGTTCCTCTCTGCACACAGGAGAATTCATATTATCTCACCATTGTGTATAAAGCAATACTGAAAAAATCATAACACTTTTATAGAGCTTTCATTGCCTTATAAAACCAGCTCTCTGAGATCTGTTGAACTGATTAATATAAATTAGCGCTGTTGCCAGCGGCCCTAGTGAAACATTACTGATAAACCTGACAGTGGAGATTACCATACCAACCTGAGAATCATGTTTCCTGATAGTATTTCAGCTATCATGATGTGTCTGTTTAGAATCAGAACTAGCTTTGCCAGATTTGTGAATGAATAACTATTGATCTAATCCAGTGGTCATCCAACTTGATCCTGGAGGGCCGGTGTCCTGCAGAGTTTAGCTCCAACTTGCCTCAACACACCTGCCTGGAAGTTTCAAGTATACCTAGTAAGACTGCTTCAGGTGTGTTTGATTAGGGTTGGAGCTAAACTCTGCAGGACACCGGCCCTCCAGGACCGAACTTGGTGACCCCTGATCTAATCAGTCAGATGGTTTTGCAAAAAGGTCTGGAACTATTTACGATTCAATTTGCTGCACTGATACA
The DNA here is from genome assembly GCA_039654775.1 of Spinibarbus caldwelli. Lineage (NCBI taxonomy): Eukaryota > Metazoa > Chordata > Actinopteri > Cypriniformes > Cyprinidae > Spinibarbus > Spinibarbus caldwelli. Next base: position 30,356,699 of record CM077220.1, on the reverse strand, counting down.
GTTCACTCATGCTTTCTCACACCAAAACAGGATACTTTACAAAAAGAGTGCTGGCTGAGGTGGATTTTTTCAATGCACTGAATGAAACAAAGCTTGTAAATGTCTTTGATCATTTGTCAACGATAAAGCTTCTCTTTTTTGCACATGTAGCTTCTGAACTAAAGACAATATATATCTATAATAATATCAAAAAAGAAAAAAAAGGCCTGATCAAAGCCTAGAAACAGGCTGTTGCATAGAAGTAATTAAATTTGTTTACTGCTGTTAACACTATCACATTTCTTTATTTTTACATTTCCAAAAAAAGAAAGAAAAAAAAGATCAGAATGTTTATGACTGAAACAGACTAATTGTGATTAAATATTTTATATTTGACTGACAGATCTTATAAAAACATGACATATTTGCATTGTACTGGACAGTGTCTGACCTCTGACTTGCTGTTCGAGGCTGAGAATGACAGCGACGGCCTGGTGAAGAATGAGCAGTTTGGTTTGGGGCTTCTCGCTCTTCAAGTGCAGCTGACACATGCGGCCCAGCTCTTTGAATGCCTCGTTGATGTCCCGGACTCGCAGCCTCTCACGGGCGTTGTTGGCCATCCTCCTCTCGCGCTCACGCTCTGCCTTCTGCTCGGGGTTCAGGTCCTCATCTTCATTGACACTGCTGCAGAACAATTCACAACTGTCAGACAAGACGGAGGGATGAACCCGAATGTATATGTGCTTGATGTGACATTTCATTTCAGGCATTAAGTAAATAGAAGTGGTGCTCTGTGCTAATATTTCATTCACTGTCTCGGAGGTCAATGTTGAAGAGCTGAAGGACACTTCGATGAGTGGTTGCCTTGCCTTGGTCGAGTGCTTCCCCGATTCTGCTTCATATCCCTTTTTTCACTCTCGTCGTCTGATCTGAGGTCGTCAGAGGACTGGTTATCATGCATGTCGTCTTTTTCTTGATTCTCGACCTTCAGGTCCAGAGAAGGAGCAATTTGACTGGCCAGAGCACTAGCGATTCCTGTCAAACACAAAAAAGTACACAGTTACTTAAAAATAAACACTTAACCTCTAAAATGTAGCGCTTTGAGTCTTGTTGTAAGGTCATAAAATTGTGTATGAATCATAACTGAAGAGGCAAACATGACCAATACAAAAACAAAACATAACTGAAAATAAAGTGCGTAAAAAAAGCTTCCAACCTCTGAATGTTTCTGCCTGGTGGTTGAGCTCCGAGCTGGAGGTGGGACCGGCATTGGCCTGCAGGCCGCCGTGGTTGTTATTCAGGCTGACGGTCTCTTCGCGGTGAACAGAGCCCTGTCAGAACAGACAGCCATAAATACATGAGGCAGAGAACAGAGCAAAACATCAAGAGTCCCTCTGATCATGAAGCCATCTGATCAGTGCCGAGAAAACAAAAGTGATTTACATTAAATCGGGGAAGAGACAGATATTGGACTTCAAAGTGGAGAGAGTCTCTGTGTTCCTACTGTAGAGTGTGACCTCCCCTCTGAAGAACTGAGTGGTATTCACACTACAAAGAACGACCTTCACAGCCCCAAATTTGTGCTCAGAGAGACACGCGGCACTTCAGTCCTGAGTTCTGACTCTGTTCCACCAAAAAACACTCTCATGTTGTTTCCAATTTGAAAGCGTACGTCTATACTTTGAGAGGCAGGTTGATTGTAACATAACATTGGACTGGATGCTGCACCGCTTCAGACAATATTGGATTTCAGGGGTAGTGGTAGAAGGGAAACAGCAAACATCAGTTTATTTAAAAGCATTTAAGTCAACATGAAGCACATATATGTATATTGTATACTTTTTGTATTCTTTTTTAACACTGTGTATACACAGTATGCTTTTATTGTATGTTATATCTATAACTAATTAATTCTTATTAACTTTCTTTTTTATAAAAACAAAGAAGGTGGATTTTCTGATGGGATGTGAAGTTTACAGCTGACACGATCTAGTAGTTTTCAAATCTATCACTACTGGCTATTGTTGTAAATTATTATTACATAAATGTTACTACATTAAGAAGAATTAACAAGAATTTAGGAAGGCTACAATACTTACGACAGTAGCATAAAACAATGCCTTATCTGTCAATCTGTCAAAATTTTGGAGTTGGTAAGATTATTTATTTATTTATTTTTTTTAAAGAAGTCTCTTATGCTCAGAAAAGGCTGCATTTATTTGATCAAAAATACAGTAAAAACCATAATACTGTAAAATTATTACAATTTAAAATGAACTGTTTTGAATACATTTTAAAACGCAATTTGTTCCTGTGATGGCAAAGCTGAATTTTTAGCAGCCGTTCTTCAGTTTCACATGATCCTTCAGAAATAATTTTAATAGGCTGATCTGGTGCTCAAGAAACATTTGTTATTATTATCAATGCTGAAAACAGTTGCGCTGCTTAATATGTTTGTGGAAACTGTGATTCATTTTTTTCAGGATTTTTTTTGATGAATTCCAAGTACAAAAGAACTTCATTTATTTGACATGGAAAAATTTTGTAAAATTATAAATGTCTTTACTGTCACTTTTGACAAATTTAATGTATCCTTTCGGATTAAAGGAATTAATAAACTATTAAAAAACCTTACAACCTATACAAGTTATGAAAACATTTTTTTTTTCTATAGAAAAACCATGTACTGCTGCACTGTGCACAGTAAGACCAGAAATGTGTTTTAACAAAGTAAATGAATTTTGATTTTTAAAGTTGACTTGAAGGATCAGTTTTTTTGTACAATTTTTGAAAATAGACACCCAGAGATCATTTGTCAGCATTTATATGTTGAAAAACCTTCCATCAAAACAAAATGGCTAATTCACATGTGGATACGGCAACAAACAATCTGCCCTTTCAAGCTGAACATCAAATGACAGTTTGACCAGCATTCGTCACTGGTGGCTTCCAAACTCATCTGGATTTGATCAACGTCTTGCCATGCGATTAGCGACGCAATGGAGAAGAAAACGCTGCAGCCCCCCTCCAACTCTCTTCCTTCCACCCCTGCCACAGCAGGCGGGAGCATATGTTCGCCCACGATCTAGTTTCCTTTTTGAGGATCCACAGGATTGGGAGTCATGGCGAAAGAAGAGAAAGGAACAGAAATAGGGGAGAGGTCTTTCCCCCCTTTTCCTTCAGGAATGCGTTCCTAAGTCACTGATGGCCTCTGTTAACCTCCGTGCCGTCCAGGCCCAAACCCCTTCCCCCACGCTCTAATCTCAGCACCACCCTCAACAGGTGTCCAAACAATTCTTTGTCTGTGGCAGAAGAGGGGCTGAGGAGAGGGGGGTGCCAACCAAAGAAGGCGGCCATTTTCTTGTCTGGGCTTGATTACCATACAGCTGAGGCGCTCAGACACACACGACTAAAGCGTCAGATTTTCTGAGTTGTTAAAAAAGACGAAGGGGGAAAAAAGAAAAGAGGGGAGACAGAAAGAGAAAAGAGTGCGCCAAAATAAAAGCACGCTGGCTGTGCTGAATCAGGACCTTGTCTGAGTGTGTTTGGGTCGAGCCTGGAGCACAGAGCTCTGTTTGTGTGTGTATGAACACATAGTCCACTGACAGCAGTGTGACAGCTCCCGCGCAGACGAACGGATCGTGACACAGCCCCAGCACTGCTCTGTCACTCTTCTGTAATCTCCTCTCTTCTGACTGAATGAAACGCACCTCTGTTCATCGTGATTGAAAACATAAGCTGTGCCGAGCTAAAAATTCGTGAACATCACTTTTGTCACTATGTGGCAAACCAGAGAATGATTGAATTGTTGTTGGAAATTACAGCCATTAAGGGATAGTTCACCCAAAAATAACTTTCTTTCAATGCAATCTAAAAGAAGATATTGTGAAGAACGCTGGTAACCAAACTGTCCTGATGACCACTGACTGAATGGAAACCCCCCACATTTTGGAAAAAGTGTTTTTTTTTATGTTCCACAGAAGAAAACCATACAGTTTTGGAACAGTAGGGTGGGTAAATAATGACGGAACAAAATTTATTTATAATGACCTACTTGAAAGATTTGATTCTTCATTTACATTGCTTTTATTGCACTGTATAATCTCGTAGTATTTGTTTTTAATAAATTAAAAAAAAAAATTTTTTTGTTAATTTTATGTCTTATGCATTTGTTATAATTATTTTAGGATTTTTAAAAAATCATTTTTATGTAAAGCACTTCGAATTACTATTGTGTACATCAATGCAAAACTATGACGATATCCGATGTTTAATATACATGCGGAGCTGGATTTTGGACCAATGAGATTTCATCGTGGACAGGGCACTGCAGAAATGTAACCAAAAACTGAGAACATATCTTCACGTTTGTTACAATCACAGATTTTTAGGATGAAAAAACTTTTTTTTAAACATCAATTTACATTAATAATATAGCTTTTGTCATTTTATGTCATTCCTGGTTAGAGCACAGTGTTTGTGTTGCATTTGGATTTCTAAATGTGTTTCTTTTAGATTGGAGCTATGAAACATTATTGACACACATAGAGTGTCTTGTGAGGAGAAGAGAGGAAACTATAAAAAAGATATTTATACAAAATGATTTCTCTAATTGTACATGCTGAGCATGTCAAACTTTGTTTGACTTAAGCCGTCAATAAACAGTTCTATGAAAGCTTCAATAACGTGCTACAGCATTCCAGATATTAACTGTCTGCTTGAAACGTTAAATGAGAACAGCGAGTTTTTTTATCAGGAAATTTCAGATCTTCATGGTCAACTAGACTTTTCACTGTAGTGGTCATTCAAGAAAACATTTTTGAGTGTTGCTTTAGTCTTCGGACAAAAACAAATAGGTCAGTGTCAGTTCATTTGAAAGCATATGAAGTTGAAAGAAAATCCAAATGTTGTTTTGAATGCAGAAAAAAGGCCATGATTATTTCCTATTAATGGGAAACCACTGGGAAACACCTCCCTCGCTTGTTCTGACTATTACAGCTGTGTATAGATCTCTCTGTAGAAGGGAATGAATGTCGTGGGATGGTGGGGGAGATACAGAGTGCTTTAGTTTCAGCAGGTCTCACATCATGCAGGTCCCCACAGCCCCAGTGAGCTACGGTGCGGAAATGTCTTCCAGACCGGCACTGATCTACTAGATTCTAATGTGACTGCTTTTCCCATTCAGCCTGAGGAACGCAGCTCAAGGAGGGAGAATGAGCTTGGGTCCGGCCATTACGCTTATGGAAAGTATGTTGGTTTAAGTTAAACTGCTCTCAGTGGAAAATAGTTCAGTCTCAGCACATGGCCAGGCCTTCATTTTAAACAGGTGGCTTAACTCTGTTAATTAGCCTATTTGGAGAGGCACAATGAAAAAAACACATGCATTTCTCTCCCTCGTGCCTGTAATAACTGTACAAGACTTTGACCTCAAAAGCAATGAGACATTCAATGGCTCTGAAACACATAAGCTAAAGTTTCCTTCGTGACGGGGAAGTTTTCTTTACCATTTGTGCTGTTCGGTTGGTGACCAATCCAGAAGCGGGAAAATTGGTGCCGATGGCTGAGACTGGCCCATTGTGCACTTGTCCTAACAGGCTGTGGATGTCGCTGGACAGGGCGGCAGTGGAGCCCACGGCGTGATTCCGCAGGACGTGGATTGCATCGTCCAGCCTGTCCAGCCGGTCCTCCATCCGAGACTGAAATGAGTGATGCAAAGTGGAGGGAGAGAAAGAGAAAACAACATAAGCATAAATGAAATAAATATCAACAGAGACTTTATTAAAGACATAGAATTACAAAATGGCAAAGAACATTCAAAAACAAAGTGAAGAGGAAAAGAAGAGAAAAAGCGAAAGGCTAAGCCACTTAAAATAAACATCTGTTGAAATAAACAAAACTGAAATAAACAGTTTTCCACTAACTAACTGGAAAATGGTAATTTTCATGTATTAATATCATCAAAGATGAAATGGCAAAACAGAAAAAGCACAAAACAGAAAAAGCACAGCCAAATCAAAAGAAAGCCGATGGCTGAATGGAGAAGGGGGATAGGACGTGACTGTCTGAAGAGCGGGAATACCTCGCAGACATCCTTTAAGAAGGACATGGCATCCTGCAGATGCTCATGAAGCTGCTGGTGCACACGATTTTTCTACAGTCAGACAGGAAGAGGAGAGACACGTACAGTGAGAGACGAGACAGAAAGACTGCAGAGAGAAGCAAGCAGAGTTTACGAGAGAGAAAGAGGGCAGGGAATCGAAGCGGAGCGCCAACTGCCGACATCTTGGTACTTGTTCAAGTAACTAATTACGATGAACCATGGTTCACTCTGCCGATCACAGCTCATTTCCTGATTCCTGGAGGGCTGCTGCTCATGGACGGTCCATAAAAATGCACTTGCAGCTGGCATACAAGTATTAGAGTAAATATTTACCTACACACCCCATAGTGTGAATGTATGACGTGGGAAGGAAAGTGTGTGTGTGTGTGTGTGTGTGTGTGTGTGTAAACTGATCTCCTGTTGTGGCTCAGCTCCCCAGTCAGCCCTGGAATCCTGCGGCAGTGGTTGAACGCAGCAGCTGCCAGCACCCCACCCCCATCACACACCCTAACCAATCCTTAACCACCCCACCTTCACACACCCCGGCCAATCTTCATCCACCCCGGACGAGAGAGGACAGATGGCAGGAGACACGCCCCAAGGGACGGGTATTGTTCGGTCCCCATGGCCCCCTCCCAGTCCCTGCTCCTGACATTTGTCAGCCAGGAATGTCCATGTAAAGCTACCCCCTGCCCTCCAGGAGCAAGTCATCTACTGACACAGTGTCCATTAAAAAGAGCTCAGTGCCAGGGGGAGGGGAGAGCGCTCTTACCAGAGAGTGAAGGGAGTTCTCGTAGTTTGGGGAGGAAGGTGCCTGCCCAGTCGCACGGGGCCACTGAGTTGTACCTGCGGACAGAGGCAGAAGAGCTTTTTAGTCACCTGACACATTACAACTAGCTGGCTTCATTGCAACAGGTGAATCTGAAATGAATGAGAAATGGAATACAGTGCTTTTTGCGCAACATGTCGACTATGTCGTCTTTACTGGCTGCACGCAAAAACAAACAGCATGACCACTGAAGTGCGATTCATGAACAATTGACCATGATCTGATTCTTTTAATGAACTCACGAGTTATCGTTTAAGGAACATCTTAACTGTAACATATGGTATTTATACAAAAAAATATAAAAATATAAATTGCAAAGAATCCTAAAACTTTAAGTGTTAAGAAACACATTCATTGTTAATGTTACTGAAATAATGGCATTTAATAATATAATATATCATGAGTCATTGGTTAAGAAACACATTCAGTGTTGTCGTTTCTACAGTAAATGGCATTTTAGAATATAATAAAATATACTTTTACATTTACTGTAACAAATGATATTTCAAATAAATAATATATGTGACTCTGGACCACAAAACCAGTCATAAGGGTCCATTTTTTGAAATTGAGATTTATACATAATCTGAAAGATGAATAAATAAGCTTTCCATTGATGTACTGTATTTGTTAGGATAGGACAATATTTGGCTGAGATACAACTATTTGAAAATCTGGAATCTGAGGGTGCAAAAAAAAAAATAAATAAAAAAATTCTAAATATTGAGAAAAATCACCTTTAAAGTTGTCCAAATTAAGTTCTTAGCAATACATATTACTAATCAAAAATTAAGTTTTGATATATTTACAGAAGGAAATTTGCAAAATATCTTCATGGAATATTATCTTTACATAATATCCTTATGATTTTTGGCATAAAAGAAAAATCGATAATTATTGACCCATACAATGTATATTTGGCTATTGCTACAAATATACCCGTGCGACTTAAGACTGGTTTTAAGGTCTAGGGTTACATATTATATTGAAAACTTATTGGTTAAGCATATTTGCTGTAAAAAAAAAATAAATAAAAATAAATAAATAAATTAAATACATAAATACAAAGAAATAAAACTATTTAATTTAAAAGATTATTTAAGAAACATGTTTATTGTTCTTGATATAAATAGCATTTTAATATACTTAAAATATTTGTTTATAATACAATACAAAAATTTTCTTTTATGTAGTGTGCACATGGTATAATGCACTGATACACTTTCACAATAGACTAAAACTCATTTCCTATCCTGACTGATTCCAGCTATTCTCAGTGTGGACTGTTTTCCTCTAGGTCTCCAGACACATCATTTCCTATGACTGGGTCATATCCTGCAATGTGAGAAGGGTTCGAGGACGACCCTTACACGCATACATACACAAACCAGTGCTGAGGGACATCTCCTACTTCCTCTCATTAATGAAGTCATGACTAAAAAAACCTGGGAGAACAATGCAGGACCGCGATAAGGGCGATGACTTGGACCCTGAGCATCTTCCCTTGACTCAAATACTGCATGAGCTCAACAGAGAAGCTCGATATTCTAGACATAACAGGATGAGACCACGACTCTCTCTCAGATCTCAACTCGCACAAACAAACTACTGGACGGTGAGCGGTGATGTGACCAATCTCATGTCAGACGCTGTCAGGGAAAAGAAAAAGCACTGTTTTGCCACATTACTCAAGTAGCAGCATAAGATTTTATTTGGCTTGGTCATATTCTCAGCCCTCAGACTCAATGTTTCTCTTTTTTTCCCTTCAAAATTCAGTCGCTGGAAGAATTCAGTGAATGTGTTTTTGTTCTGTGGCAGTGTGTGTGAGGCTGGAAGGGACTATAATGAGGATGTAAATGACTCTGGTCTGGTCTCGGTCTAAACGTGCTGATTCTGACTGGCCATAAATCAACACCGCTCTAAAAGAATGCACATCTGCTAATCACAAATCAAAACGCTGGTGGTGGGGGTCGCTTTCAATCCCTTCACTTCCAAGTCTACTTCACTCCAACTGGCAAACAACCCACTACAAAAAAGTCTTGCATGAAGGCTGTGGAGAACAATAAAACAGGCCAAATACCCTTAATGTAGCATGACCCAAAGGAAGCCTTTTTGGCTTATTTACATTCATCAGTTTAGGAGAGAGATCTGCGCTCCTTGTCCTTCGACCCGACTCCATCAGGCACAGACTCAACCACTGAATCTAGGTGCTTTGTTGACACCAGAGATTTCCTATTTTGCTGGTTGTCATAACTGTTGCGACGGGCTTACTGTGGTCATATGTCTAGCTCTGCTAGCATAGCGCAAGCCCTTCTCAGAAACAATCAGTATATTTCATCTTGTGTGACAGGAAGTTGTTTAGGTAAAGATTTTCCAACCATTCGTCCTTCCCAAAGCGAAAGCAGCTCTAATTTGAAGGAATTCCCTCTTTAAAACCACAAAGCTCTCAGAAGCAGACTCTTATTAAGGGCCTATTAAAAATTACTTTGGGGCTATGAGAAGAGAGTGCAGCGTTTAATAAGGCTTCCTCATCGGCGGCCAGCTTGACAAATGAGCGTGGGCCGGTGCGGCACTCTGCATGTGCTGCTGGGGTCTAATTGGCTGGTATGGGCAGCAGAGACCCGGCTACGAGCGGGTCTAATGGCTGAATTTAATAACTAATCCAGAGAAACAGATGGATGTGCTTCGCTTAATCATAACATCATGAAACAATGTGCACCAACGTCTAAGAACCATCTAATAAAAAAAAAAAAAAAAAAAAAAAAAAAAAAAAAAAACCTTCAAAATATACAAGTCCTCAGATATCAAAGGGAACGTTGACTGCCTGCATGTGAGTGTAAATCAATTTAATGATGTGATAAAATTGCAGGCCAAATGTGACTAAATACTACAAGCAGACCAACATTTTGATTAATCAAACAATATCTGATGAATGAATTCTGTTCTTTCTAAAAATGTTTTCATACATTGGGTAAATATTAAGTAAATAAATTTTTAAATAAATACATTTCTTATTTTTTTCCAATTTAAATATACACTACTATTCACAAGTTTGGGGTCATTACATTTTTTCAAGGAAATTATATTTGTTTTCAGCAACAATGCATTAAATTGACAGTAAAGACTTTTAAATTGTTAAAAAAAATCTTTCAAATAAATGTTGTTCTTTTGAACTTTCTATTCATTAAAGACTCCTGAAAAAATGTATCTCAGTTTCTACAACAGTATTAAGCAACACAACTGAAGTATCGTGACACTAAAGACTGGAGAAATTGCTTTTGCAAATTTAGCTTTGTCATCACAGGAATAAATTACATTTTAAAATATATTAACATAGAAAACATTTTAAATTGTAATAATACGTCACTATTTTTACTCTATTTTTGATTAAATAAATGCATATAATCAAATAAATGAGCGTAAGCGACTTCTTAAAAAAAATAAATAAATAAATAAAACTTACCAAACCCAAACACTTAAATGGTAGTGTACATTAATTGAAATATATAAAATATATAAACATATTTAAAAATAAGCACATTATTTACTTATACATTTAGTCCATTTATATATTTAAAAAAATGATTTTTTTTAAATAATAAAAAAGGTGCGCTAAGATGACACAAAGTTACATCGTAAGGTACAGACTGCTGAGTGGAGAGGAAGGCTGTCTCTGAGCTGAGTCATCCTCTCCCTCCCTTCCTCTCAGGCAGTCATGCTAATAAATGAGGATCTTTGCAGGCCGGTCTGTCATGGGCAACAGCTGTGTGAGGAACAGGGCAACAGCTGAAGCTAAGGAGTGGGACAGACACCGACACAGCTGTCACCACTATATCAATGAACACACACACAACTGCCCTCTCACTGAAACAACACGCTGAGAAACTGCCATTTGTAGCACCTAGTATCTCTGTCTATCTCTCTGCGCTTCAAAATATTTTTTCATTTAAAATTGTCAGGTGCAGATAAAATCTTAACAGTGGTCGGTTATCTATCCACCGCTAACCAGGGCATAACTCCCCTGACACCATCTTCAATCTCAGCGGCTGCGGGACAGTGTGTTTACTCATTTACATGAGGAGGACGGGGCTCACTGTGTGTGTAGCTACACCGCGTCAGTGTGATATGTGAGTCGGGCGGTCGAGACAGAGAAGGAGCTGACACTTGCTACGAAGGTAGTTAGTATTGTCTGATAGTAGGCAAAAATCCTGGTATGGTGATAAACAGACCACTGTGATTGTTCATTAGACAAGCGCTTATTCCAGAATCTCAGATCAATGTTTAACGGATCATTTTTAATGTTTAGTGTGTAACGGATCACGTTTACATGCTTATATATACAATACTGTGGTATAGTGATTGTCTGTTAATGAAATCTAAATGAAATGCAAAATGTGGATTGTGTTGAGGGTCTGTCTAAATGTGTGAAATAATGAACTACAGTGGCCCCAAAAAATATATAGCCTTTTTGATGGACGACGTACACATTGACCAACAATTAAAAAACAAACTCCTATAAAATGTATTGCTGTGTAGACTGGATAATATTAATATAATTCTTAATTATTAATATTAATTAATTAATCATACTGACCTCAGACTTTCCAACAGTGCACATTCAATGGTTTACTCATCTGCAATAATGTATTTATTGTATTAATGTATTTATACAATTAATGTATTATATGTCTTCATTTGACACCTTTTCTAAGCAAATATTGAATTAAATGCAATTAAACATGATTCAAATAAACAAATGATTCATAGCCCCATTAAAATATGTGTCAATGCATTAGATGACAAATAGAAAACAAACTGGCACTTACTTTTTTTTTTTAAAAAATTAGCAAATGCACACTTATTAGCACAATTTCAGGTTTGAAATAAAAACCAACACGTATTGTTAAAAATTATTTCTGAAATTTACTAGTAAATTTTTTTGGATTATGTCCATACCTGTGTTTACTCTAATAGTGACTTCACATATACAGTATACTAAAAATGGCTTTGGGATTAATTAAAAAGAATTACAAAAAGTGTTATTAAAGTGATTTTTGAAAAATGTTCAAGCACCAACATGCTTACAAATATTGTGTTATATGATCCACACATTCATATATTTTTAACTGTGTCCACATACTTCTGAGGGCCACTGTGTGACTGACCAGTGAGGGTGTGGTGTGGAGAGAATGTGTGTGTGGGGTCAGAGAGGCAGACCGGTGCTCTACCTGCTCTTCCTGTGGGGCCAGTGGCCGTCACCACTGTACCTGCTGTGCCAGCACCCGCCTGAGCCGTCAGAGGAGAGGGAGAGCCCACCGGAGTGGAGGGGTTTGAGGGGAAACTACTGCTGGTGTGGTCAGGAGAATAAATCTGAAAATAAGAGTGAGAGAAAGAGAGAGATCAGTCTGTGAGGAAGCACGCTCAACCTTTAAAACCTGCAACCTGTCGTTTCCCTCTCCGGCTTTATGGCCACGGTTAGCATCCCTCAGTCTGTGCTCAGCCAAAATTGGCTCATCAATTCTGCTGATTTTACAAGCGGAGCAGCAGTAAAAAAAAAATGCTCACAGCATACATATGGGCTTTTAACAGCCTACGCCGCCCTTTATAATGTCTGCAGAAAAACACACAACCCCTCCTGCACTCTAAAACGCTGTGTGACACCTGCAGTCCAGCCAGCATTCTCTGGCTTTCTGACACATCTGTGGTTGTTATTAAGTCAAAGCCTGGGCCCACGCCACACACCCGCTGCATGTTGCACATCACAAGTGAAACCACATGAGCACAAAAGATCAGAAACCCTGCAAGAGAGCGGGAAAAAGGCTAAACAAACAGTGGCGGTAATAATTCACATTAGAAATTGGCGATGTGTCCAAAATCTTACAGCACGGTAACAGTATATATGAAACAATAGTGATAACAAATGTTTTATATATTACATAACCATTATTTTATTATGTTTCTCAAAAGATAACATTATTCTGAAATGAATTCTGTCATAAAAATAACTGATCCTATACTGATCACTATAATCCACTATAAACAGTAACATTATAAACACGACTAGATGAGCCACATTAGAAGCCATTGTAAAATATGCTCAAATTCTGTTTACATGGTGTCCATAATGTCCCTTCTAATACATAATAGAGAGGAGATGGAATAGAGAAAAGCAGCTGGATGATGCAGAGAAAGAGAGAGAGAAGACATGGTCATTAATCTCTCTTTTTGGAGCTCATTAGAGTGAATGAGTCTGGCCCGTGGCTGTGTGGATGGGCGTCTCTGGCTCATCTTCAGTTATGGATGAGAGGTAATAAAGCCTCTCCCTGCCTGCCCAATAAACAGCGACTGAGACAGGCACAGCCCTGCCCACACCATAATAAACAAACAGATGCTATGAAGAAGAAAGGCCTCCAGCCTTTACCTCACAGTGCAGCACCGCCGCCAGGCTTTTTCCACCTTACCGGTGTTGTTTGCGTGAAAATCCTGAAAAAAATGCTGTCTTTGAAACTAGAAAAGGGATTTTTTGGTTAAGCCAAATGTCAAATGCAAGTAAACATCCCTGCCATGCTCTGCATTCTGCTAAAATGGTTTTCAGTCCCATAATGGAAACCACTATGAAACATGCAGGTTTTGATCCCAATTATCTGGCAGGATTTGAGAAAAACAGCTCTAAAGTTGTGGGCCATCACTTGCAGGGGATCATGAAGTCCATTTGACTTAAAAACACATCAAAATGCGGATACTATCGTTATTAATCTTCTTATTAAACCCTGAATGCCACACTTTTGTGTTTCAATCAACTCTGCAAATCCTGCCTGGGGCTTTAGTACATTCATCTCTCAGAATAGACAGAGAGATAGAGGGGGCCAGTGATAGAGTGAAAGTGATACACAGAGAGATACAAAGAAAGAAATCCTCTGCAATATAGAACAGATATTTACTGATATCAGAGGCTTTTTTCTTATTTAATGCAAATGTATGCATTACAAATACAATTATCCATGAATTTCATAACATCTTAGTATTTGGTTTATCTATCTTCCATTTTAAAAAGACAGAAGCACTTGAGCTGCATGAGTCCATCACGACTGTGCCAGGCGAGAACCCGTCCCCTTTGCCCTTGTGCTTCAGGACATCTTATGGACATGAGTCCTGACCTAATGAGCTGAAGCGGGCCATTCGGAGCGTCCTGATCGACTTCTGCTGTATTTCCAGTGTAACACCACTCATTTTACAAACAACAAACGGATCTCCGCCCCCTCATCAGTCACGCTGCTCTCCGCCAGCGGGGGCCCAATGAGCACAACCCATCCAAAAGGAACCTAAACAAAAGTGGCACAATGGGCGGCCTGCAGAGCCGAGCCACAGCAGTTAGGACGTTTCCCCCTCACCCCAGCCCGACCGTGTCCGTTTCACCACAGCTTTATCATGCTAATAGAATTGAGTCTGCAAATACAAAAAGACTTAATTTGTGATTATCTTTCAGCCGCACTGTCTTGTGTTTGTTTGTGTGCTCTCGTGGCACGGCAGGCCTCACCCACAGTCTCTTATTACATTTTTTCCTCTCTTCTTTCTTTTCCCCAATCAAAGAGCAGCGATTAGGCGTCTAATTTCTCAGAAAAGGAGGGCGCTACGACCGTTCCGACATCAAAAGGTTAGAAAAAGCTTGTCCTTGTCCTCGGCCGAGAGGTGAGTCTACGGCTCCCGTCCGAAACATTGCTGAATCAGTCCAGATGTGTTCCTACTTTAAAAAAAGGCTTGTTGTGACTTACTGTAGGATAAGCAAGTCTGCAGGATTTTTTGGAGCTAAATAAGTCTTTAAGTTAAGCTCGGCAAGTTTTAGAGGTTATTGTAAGCTCCAGTTTCAGGGACACATTAGGAACTCGCACGAACGCCAGCACTCATTATCCAAACCAACATATAATCCACAGGCTTTTATGTACAGCTCCTTTTCTTGTATACTGCGAGATTAAGAGCACAATTATCCGGGCTTAGGTCCAGCAACATTCACAAACAGATCCCCTGACCTTATTCAATCTCTTAACCTTCTGCACTGCTACTAATACCCAGCCTAAGAGCACAAGTCCTGTCCTTTAAAGAATTAACTGCGCCATTATGTTGGGTAATCTCGCCCGTGTCTACAATGCGAAGATCCCGAAAGCAAGTTGGACAACATGGGGCATGTTTACGATGCCTGAAACCGTATAGTGCTCAGTAGTTAAAATAATAACAATGTCTTTTATCCATTGCACGGTGGGATGTATATAGACGGAAGTCAATCCCTGTTCTCTGAAATGGTTAATGTATGGATTAAGAGGTCTGGTTGAATAGGGAAGGATCTCACCGAAGCCAGGGCTTTTCCCAGCGCGTCTCCAGTCTGAGAGCTTCCAGTGGCGTTCCCTCGGTTGGCAGCAGCTACACAAAGACCACACAGAGATACGGCATTCACATCGGAACAGAGCTGACAGAGATATTAATGTCATGTATTTTTTATTGGCTAGTAGCAGCTGGGGCTAGGTGTGTCGAACTAAAAAAGTTCTGAAATAAATAAGTGATAAATAACCTTCAACAATGCTCTGGGACATTTAAAAAATTATGTGATACTTGTGTGAAGAAAAATACTAATGAATGTTACACATACACTATATTGCCAAAAGTATTGGGTCACCCCCTTCTAATGAACAGGTTTGACTACTTTAGTACAAATCTTAATGTTTAAGCATATAATGATATTCTAGGGAATTGTGTGCTTCTAATTTTATAGCAACAGTTTGGACACGACCCTTTTCTATTCTAACATGACAATGTCTCTGTATATAAGGCAAGGTTCAAAAAGAAATGATTGATTTAGTCAGTGTGGAGAACTTGACTGGTCTGCAGAAAGCCAAGTCCTAATCCAAGCTGAAAACCTCTGGTGTGATTTTAAATGCAGACCTTGAGCCAAAACTCTTTACCAAACACCAATGACTTGTACATATGGGTACAGTCATTTTAGACATTTCCAAAACTGTTGCAACAGAGATGGAAATACAATTTTTAAATACATGCATTATGTTTCCATCTTTGTTGCCACAGTTTTGGAAGTGCCTTTTTCTGTTCTAAAGAAGGGGGTGTCCCAGTACGTTTGTCCATATAGTGTATGTACAAGTCATTGGTGTTTGGTAAAGAGTTTTTGGCTCAAGGTCTGCATTTAAAGTCACACCAGAGGTGTTCAGCTTGGATTAGGACTTGGCTTTCTGCAGACCAGTCAAGTTCTCCACACTGACCAAATCAATCATTTCTTTTTGAATCTTGCCTTATATACAGAGGCATTGTCATGTTAGAATAGAAAAGGGTCCTGTCCAAACTGTTGCTTTAAAATTAGAAGCACACAATTCCCTAGAATATAATTATATGCTTAAACATTAAGATTTGTACTCATGGAAATTACTAAACTAGTCAAACCTGTTCATTAGAAGGGGGTGACCCAATACTTTTGGCAATGTAGTGTATATTATTTTGTATATGGCAAATCAAAATAGAGATTTAAAGTAATTAATTTAAACATAAATTTTTTATTCTGTAAAAAAAAAATCGTAATGTCTCTTACACTCAACAAGGCTGCAATACTCAAATATAATTTATTTCTGTGACGGCAAAGCTGAATTTTTAGCAGCCAATTAATCCAGTCTTCACTGTCACATAATCCCTCAGAAATCGTTCTAATATGCTGATTTCGTGCTCAACAAACATTTCTTATTATGATGAAAGCTGTGCTGCTTAATATTTTTGTAACTGTAATACATTTTTTCAGCATTCTGTGATAAATAGAAAGTTCAAAAGAACAGCATTTATTTTAAATATAATCTTTTGTAACACTGGAAATGTCTTTACTGTCACTTCTGATCAATTTAATTAATCCTTGCTTATTAAAAGTATTATTTTATTTCATAAAAAAAAAAAAAAAAAAAAAAAAACTTACTGACCCCAAATCTTTGAACAGTAGTGTATATATATAGTATGCCAAATTAACTCTCTATAATAACTCAAGAACAACACTACAAATGTGGTGTGCGCAGACAACGAACCCATAACTCCCTCTGCGGTGTTGACTGGTGGGGTGTGAGATGCGGTGACGAAGGGTGAGGTGCTGGCACTGCCGCGGTGGAAGCTGGACATGGGTGGCAGGCTAGCGTTGATGTCTGTGGGCGACACCGAGTGTGGCGGGTAGTTCTGAGACTGAGACAGAGACAAGAGGAAGAGGAACTTTTTTTAGTTTTATATATGGTTATACTACAAGGTCTGTATTTGATCCGATCCCACTGATTCTCACCAGGCGGTCGTGTGAGTGCAGGTTGCTGTAGTTTCCAGACTGCGGCATGTGAGATGAAGATCCTCCCAGCATTCCCCCATAGCCTGGCTGGCTGATCCCACTGGATGAGTTCCACGGGTCAGAGGAATTGTGGGTTCCATCTGATTAAGTGACAAGGAAGTAAATTTGAACATTAAAAACATGGGAAATAACTTCATTGTCTAGCTTTTCAGGTACGTTACTTTGTATACGTTGGCAAGGAAGGTTTAAATTGTGAGCAAGACTGAGGTAACTTTAATGTGATCAATAATGCTGATAAATAAGGAAAAACACAATATAGTTTGATATGTGAGCCGAAGCTTGACCCCCATGCTCCTTATTCTGGATAGAGGATGTCAAATAGACCAGCCTCTCTTTAAGTCTGCTTTTACACTTGAGTCAGAGCCAAGCGCTGAGCGCAGCTGAGATAACATTCAGCCAGCCACAGTTCACTTGCTTCCGCCTCAACTTTTAAAGGAGAAATTCCTCACAGCCCGAAACACCCGGCTTGAAATGGCCATATAATTTTTATCAGTCCAGATTGGCAAAGCTGGAATATGCATGGTTGGTTTACTATCCACGTCTGTGAAGTCGGTAGCATGATAGGCAGTGAGTGAAGCATAAAGAAAAGGCTCCCCAATTGTGAAAAGAAAAAAAAGGTTCAAAGTGTGAGCTAGGAGAAGGAACATACCAGAAATCGTATATTCAGGGTTTGAAAATGTTTATATAACTAAAGTGGATTGGAAGAAGATTCAGCTTTAGAATTGTGTTGCCAAAAAAAGAAAAAAAAAGAAAAAGAAATTAGCATGATGAATCATACATGTGAGACCTGTTAATTAAGCAAGTCCACAATTTCTAGGATGCATCTCTGTAACATCCTAGAAAATATTCAACGTTTATTAAATTTTTTATAGGGGTTAATTTAGTGTTTGGCCTGAATACTCTATGCAAGTACATGAATGCAAATACAACTAGCTATGAAAGCTCAATTTTATGTGTTATGAAATAGGGCAGACCACATTGCAATGCTATACTGTGCATATCACCTAGTAGTTTTCTCTTTCCGGCCCCCTAAATAAGCATACTTCCCTACTATATAATAGGGGAAAAACAGTATGTGAGAGTAGCACGTCTGAATTCATAGTATGCATGAAACAATAGGCCTAAAAGTATTTGGATGACCTACTTTTTCTGCCAAAATTCTGAAATGGACACTTTACAAACAAAGGGGAGAGGAGTTGTGAATGGCAGTGAAGTGATGCAACTGACACCATCGCTAATATGACGAAGTCAGCATGGCAGATGTTGTACGTCCAGATTTCATTCACACTATATATAGAATGTCCTTTTTAATGATCCTAAAGTTTGTTCCTCATCAAATTTAGTACCTACTCTGATTCAGAAATGGACTGTGGTCCAACAGTTTTTTAGCAAGTTCCAATCAACACTTCGAAGATAACACAACTAGTTTAACAGCAAACATAACTCAAGATAATCAATCACCCCATTAGTACTGGGCTTATTACCACCACACTAATCGAAGAACGTAAGCGATATGGATGTTCAGTACAACAAAACCATGTGTTTGCAATGTTGTGGCCAAGCATTCTTGTCTGCACTTGTATATTTGTATAAATGTTTCTGACCATAAAAACAAAAAAGTCCTTTACAAAGTCAAAACTAAGTAAACAGTATAATAACAACAAATGACAAATAAAATGATGATGACTGACCGAAGAAAGTGCTTGCAAACATACTGCTGGGGGGTTTGGGGGACGGGTAAGATGGAGAGTCTCTGTTGAAGTCATCTGAGCTGGGAGATGGTGCATACACCTGCAAAAAGAAAAACAAAATCAGACATTACGACTGAGAACAACTGCTTACAAACAGGTGTGAGGGAATGTAGGCTGCTGTTTTTGTCATTTCTATAAAATAGAGCGACCATCGTACAGACACGTTCATGTCATTAAGCGTATCCTCATACCCTCGGTCTAATTCACACATAGCATGAAACCTGACTGCATAATAGAACACAAACAATGCAATGCAACGCATATGGCCAATTTACAAATTCTTTGATGTAACAGATGGCTAATTTAGAAGTCTTATAAAAAAAAGGGAGGATTATCTACAGTGTAATGTGCGCTTCAGCGCTTAATTGTAATATAATGACGACGACATGCATGCCCGCCGAACAAAAGCATCAAAACAAATGGATTAATATGCGAGGGCGAGAGCGTTAGGGTGCATATGTGTTTGTGTTTATGCAAGTGTATTTTAGGAGTTGTGGGGTTGTATCGGGACGGGCCAGCGGAGCAGTGGTTACAGCTGCAGAAGTGCCCATTCCAGTAGAGGAGGATCAAAGGCATGAGGCTACAGCCCAGTAATGTGGCTCTCTCAGTTCATCTGCTCCAAATGGGACAAAACCTCTCGGAGCGAGAGAGACAACACTAGCATGCATGGCACGAATGAGAACGCTATGTAAACATGTTAAAGAAAGTCCCGCTCATTATCTGTCATTAAGCGAGTCAGACTCACTTGGACCCTCACTTTTAGGTGTCTGTGTCACCTGCTGTCTAAATTTCTCCCAGCGAGGACATGACTGCCCCGTCATGTCTGTAAGAACCAATCCCTGTAACGCAGAGCAGATGTGCAGCCCAATGTGTTTCAAGTTACTTTAAGTTAAACACAACCTCTCCCTCTGCTCAACATCACAGCAACTTTTATTCTTTAAATAAAATCAAACCACATGATATAATGTTAACGCTCTCTGAGAAACACTAGACATTTGATACAAGGCAAACCATCAAGTGTATAAAAGGTTATAGAAAGTTAGACAGAATAAATAAACACCTGCCCTGACAATAACTGTTACAATTCTTCACTAAATTACATTATTTAATTTTAAATTTGTCAATTCATTTTAATTACTTTTTAATAATTCTTTTATTAAGTCAATTATTTACACCAAATCAGATCAGACAAATCAGTGTGACTTATCTTTATTAATGATCAGTATCTGTCATTTAATATGTAAGGGATAATCAACGGCTAGAATATATGTGTGCCAAGACATAAATAAAATTCTTTACTAAATTACATAAAATCTGACATTTATTTTATTTATTTTTAATAATTCATTCATTTATTATTTACAATACATTCATAATTAATCACACTGTAGTGAAATACTGAGCAAAACAGACTTGTAAAATAAAATACATTTATTAAAAAATTGCAACAACAGCCTAACTTTATCGCGAATAAGAAATGAATATACAATAAACTGGCAAGTATTGTAGTAATTATAATCAAATATTAATTGCATTTAATTTACATTGTCAGATCCCCCCGCTCATTAATATTTCAGATGTACGCAGATCCCCTTCATCACACACGCAAACACACGGCTGCAGCATGTCATGACACACTCTGCATTACGATCAACATCTAAAGCCTTTTAGTCAGCTTAGCCAGCTGTGTGCGGCCGGGCACCTTGCTGAGGCGACAGTACGTGCCCATGTGATTGGCAGTGAGTGTGTTCATAAGCTGCGGCGAGCTCCCGTGGGTGTGCAGGCGCACACATGTGACCCCGGTGCTGGAAGTCCCATGGTGATCTCAGGTTAGGGCGGCGTGGGAGAGGGGCCTTTGTCTCCACCTCATGGCTCAATGGGCAGCATATGGCAGCGGATAATGCTAATTGTCCGCTTTACCCCGAGCTAACCAGTCGACCCGTTAATAAACCTTCCTAAACACCGGTGCCCCACTCCACCACCAGGATGGAGAATGAAAGAAAGCGCGAGAGAAAGAGCAAAGGAAATGCTTCCTTTGACCAGGGCTTTAATTAGGAAGCTGTCAGTTATTCACAAGCCTCTGATCTTAACACCCACGTTTAAACGTTTTTTTCCCCTTCATTGTACTTTTTTAAAATATTAAATGTGGAAATAAACTACGCAAAGAAATGGTGTATATTTAGAGTTCCCATACGTTTTGACCAACACATTTCTAAGACTTTTCCAGCCATTTGTGAAAAGAATTTTTATTTCTAGAGATTTTTAGCTACGTAAATATTTTAATATCTTTTACATGACTTTTATTGTTATTTTTTAAAGAATTAAATTCCATGAATTTTTCAAGGGCTAGAAATTATCATTTTAAAATACCCTGATATTTCCATAGCCGCAGCAACCCTGTATATGGTTTCCAAAAAGACAAAATTCATCTCATGTTGTTATTAAAATATAGCCATGAACAAAAAAGCAATATAAATAGCATTTATTTTCAGTTCCTGTGTGAGTCAATGGAGACAAAGGCTCACGCTGATGAGTGAAATGAGTTTTTCTCTTTTTTCTCGCCTGTCACACCTTCCTTTGATCTGAAAACCACATCCATCACAACAACACACGGAAAAACCACTAAACTGTCAACATATGGATAAGTACAAAGACAACAGTGAAAGAGGCAGGGAATAGAGAGAGAGAGAGAAATGATTATGGAGGGAAAAAAAAGGCCGAACAACAGACAAACCCACAAGGACGGGCTCAGTGCAGAGGGACCGCGAGTGACAAGAAAATATCCTGCCTCTGCATGTCACTTGTTTGGAGTCGGATCGCGGCCCGAGGGCCTTCCTTTTCAACTCCCATCTAACACACTTATCAAGGCGAAAAGGCACGCTACACGCACACAATGAGCCCCTATTGAACACAGCAGCTCTGTCCTGAAGGGACACGTTTTGACTTTTCAAGCCAAGTCTGTCTACAAAGAGCAGACGGTAAAAGTTTGAAAGTTAAAAGCATTTTGTTCCTTACAGATACAGGTGGAAGCCTTTCGAGAGCAGAAAAACAACACGCACGTTTGCTTTGAACAACTACAGACGAGCAACGCTGACTCATTATGCAAAGTTTCTTCCAGAACAAAACCTTCAAAAAGGCTCAGTATGTATCTGAGAAAAAATAAAAAAAGAGCATCGAGCACTATTTTCCAGCGGAACACCACATTAGCCCTGTAACTCTTAAAGGAAAAGCTACCACCTTACACAAACTCTTACAAATACATGAATTAAAGCAAAAACAGCAGAGAGGAAATAAAATACTTCACACGTCATAAACTGACCCAATCAAAGCCGGGGAGGCCGCTTGCCCTCCAGGGCCCGGCCATAAAACTATTGGTACCAGCCTGACATTCAAACAAATCAATGTGACTTTTATCTTTGTTGATGCTCAGAGCATCTGACATTTAATAAATAAATAATATCTGTGTGCCAAGACATAAATAAAGCCACAGAAGGAAGGGTTTATTGGGGATTTACCCACTGCTTTGGATCATAAAGCTCAACTCTGACCCGATTGAGCCACATGCTCCTCATTTTCTCTTTCCTCCCAGCCTGCATTACAAGGCTGGAAATACTTAATATAAAAAGATCAAAGTGAGCTTTGTGGTGCAGGAACAAAGAGATCTGTCATAATGGCCTACGAGGAAAGCTAACTCTGGACCCTGTCAGATGACCTCAAAAGAAGTGAAAACACAAGCTGGGGTCTCACGTTTTGTCCCCAGAAACGATCGAGAGCTTGGAGATTAGAAATTTTAGAAAGTTGTGCAAACATGATTGCTGCCGCCCTTCTTAAAAGTAGCAGTAATAATGTGAATAACATATAAATTTAATAAGCAAGCTCTTATTAAATGGGTAACGGATCATTCTTAAATTCATCAAACAGATGGAGAAATCTCCAGAGCCCTGCACAGACACAGAGAGAAAGGCATCAGGGAAATCTACTGGAAACTTTTTCCTCTCTACTGAAGTTGAGTGTTCAGTGCTTTGCACTGTCTGGGGAGCAGAGACTCGCTTTAAGGAAGAAGGTGGAAAATTCTGCTCCCCCAACATACGTTTACTTGGCCATCTAATTCAGGACAGAGCATAGATATTTTTATATAGCCAATTATACATAAAGCACTACAAACTAACCCAAACCTGAATAATTAATAATGAATAATAAAGTGAATAATAAAGTGAATAATAAAGTAACTTATTAAATAAATAATATTCACATTTACAGTTAATCATTCTTTTTTCTAATTATATGAATCATTTTTACCTTTGAGGTCATTCTCAAAGGGAAGTTTAATCAGATTTTGCTATCTTTCCGGAAACCCTTTAAGCAAAGCCAAGTAAACTCAAACACCCACTCGTGAGGCACAAGTGCAGGTTCAAGTCGCCACCTCCTCTTTCTCGTAAGCCCGTACCATCAATCCAATCATCAAGCACCTGACAAACGTTCAGCACATATGCACATGAGCGTTCACACGGACAGCCACACGCAGACAGGCAAACAGGCATCGTGAGAGGCACACAGAAATCAAAGGGCCTGTGGTGGAGAGGTTTAGGAGTCCCATTAGGATTCCTGTAGAGAGAAGAATGCCTGGCTGATTAAAAACAGATGGAGAAACAGCGATGCTGCAGCTCTGAGCTCAATCTGCAAACAGGAAAGTCAAACCTCAACAGACAGACTCTCTTCCTTAATCATTCCCAGACTCCCACTTGTTATTATTGTGAACCCCTCTCAGCAAAGCGTCCGCTCAGAGCTCACGGTGAGCCACAAGCACCACCAGCATCAGTCACACACAACTACCAATACACAGAAAAACCTGACGTTTATGCCAAACAAGTGCGATTTTATAAAGAAAACTGCAAGAAGTATCAGTTAAGAAGACTTGCAGAAGTGTCAGTTTCCCTCCAAAAAAGCAGTTATATTTCAGATACTTCACATTTTGCTTGACTTATAAAGGCTTTAAACTCTCTACAGTGGGTAAGAACTCACACTTTGTAAACTGCAAATGAAAGTAAATGTTGACCCAGCTCAGACTGAGGTAATGGAAACACAGTCAGCAGTCACACACACACACACACACACACACACACGAGCAAAGCCGAGAGCAACGAGACCCTCAACTCAGTTTCTACACACTGAATGGACACGGCTCACCACTCCATTAAACCCGACAGCCCACCGCGCGCATGAAAAACATGTTTACTTATACACATTTCCTCTAGGGAGAGAAGACACTCACCGATTTTCCGTTGTAGTAATACATGCTGCCCATTCCAGGCACAGGGTAGGCGCAATACATGATAAAAGCCTCAGCGATAGTGAGAAAGACGTGGAGCCTGATACAGAGGATCTCTTTTCAACAGCCCGCTCCCTACACATACATCCACCCGCTGCACAAGGGACTAATTCCTTCAGTGCTGGCCCCTTACACATGGATCTACTCACAGACAACTTATGCAAAGCAGGACCGTACCAACTCAGCCGGCAGCGAGGGGGGAGGTGGCTTATGGGAGGAGGAGGAGGCGGATGGACCAATACCCAGAGCTAGGCTCTCCTAAAGCCTCATAAGTGCTGAGGCAAAGAGAGGAGGGGGGAGATGGAGGATAAAGAGCGAGGGAGGGGCGGAAAACAAATGAGTAAGTGGATTGACTTGTACTTTAAAAAAAGAGACAGAAAGGAAATTAGAATGGTGGATTTTTTGTGCGCAAAAAGAGGCCGAACGAAACACTGAAACGACTGTTGTGTTCATTTACCTGTTGATTCTTGTCTGTTCTTTCACAAGCAAACAAAAATGAAATGAAACAATTACTGATATAGCTTAGAGGAGCATGCAAACACAAAAACACAAACACACACTGGTCTAAATACGCAACTGATTAATCTTTTTAGTGATTATTGTTTTTCTTTTATTGAGGGTATGGAGAGGATTTCCTCACTGCGTCAATAATCTTGTAAATGAAAAAATTTGAGATAACTCTATAACAGTATTACAGTAATATATTAAATATACGTAATCATAATATATTTTCCTCCTACTACTACTAATATATTTTATAATATTATATATAATACTATTATAACAAAGTATTATAAAATAATAAAATGAACGTGCAAGTAAAGACAAATGCTGTTCCTTTTTAAATTTCTAGTAATCAAATAATCCTGAAAAATATATTTCACAGTTTCCACAAAAATACTAAGCAGCATCACTGTTTTAAACACTGATAATAATAAGAAATGTTTATTGAGCAGAAAATCAGTATATTAGAAGGATTTTTGAACGATCATGTAACACTGAAGAATGAGAATTCAGCTAGCTAAGTATTTAAACAAAATATTAATTTTTTGCTGCATTTTTAATGAAGTAAATGCAGTACTGGTGTGTAAAGGAGCCTTCTTTCCAAAGAATAAAAAATAAAAACGTACTAACCCCAAACCGTTGAACTCTACTGTATGTATAAATTTGTTAATATATTCTTTAATTATATTATAATTAAAATATAATAATAATCAATGGTGATGCACAATAAGAACCATTTCTAACACTGCTAATATTACGATTAGACTATGCATTTCTCATGCCGTGCACTTGTTCGCCCTTAACCAAATCTGCGCCGAATGTTGCGACCTGTGGCTGTTGTTTTAATAGTCCCCCCACAGTGGCGTGACAGCAAACACAGAGAGCTGTTGAACACATCCAACAGCTGCAGAGGGGCCGAGCCTGACGTCAAGCACCGAGAGCAATGACGCTCCACTTCCTCACACGTCCCCTCCTCTCGCTCTCATTGTACCCGCTGGTCCCATTCCTGGGCCTCTTGCCCATAGACCATAGGGGCGGTAGGGTACACAACCCAAATAACAGGCGCACTGGGGGTAGGAGAAGAGAATGAGGGGAAAGAAGGGAAAATGAAGGGAAATGGGAGGGTGGAAGTGGAAGAGAGGCAAAAGAAAAAGGCTGGACACTCAATGAGAATGAATAGACAGGGGTGCAAAAATAGATGAGGAGGCCGAGGTCGTCCACGTGCTGTGAAAACGCTGACCTGTAGCACCATCGGTCTCTTTAAAGCCCACTCTAGGCCACTCCACTCGGGGCCCTTTCATGTCTGTCTCTGCAGGCTTCCCAGTCCAAACACCGTCCCATTCACAACATTATTGTTATGGAAAGATGAAAGCCTTCCCAGAAAACGATACTTTATTATGCTTTCCCCTCTAATTCTATTATTATTTATTCTCTTTTCTTCTCCGAGTGAGACTCTTTCAAATGTGTCCAAGGTGGTTGAGATCGACAGGCTGGTACCACTTTAAACCTGGAGCCGTTTCAAGTCGATTCTTTAGGAGAGAGACGGCCGTGATGGAGGAATGCTTCAAGGCCCCATAAAACAAATCCAGATAAAGAATGCACTGCTGGGAGGAAAAGAACACGGAAAAAATAATGAAAGAGACAAATGAAAAAGGACAGAACTGAAATCACAAATCACGGACACATGTCCAGAGGGTTCGCAACGCATGTTTGCTCTGTTCTCTCAAGATTTCCACACAAATGCCGCATATAACTTCATTTTGATCACCACTGTGAAAATAACCAATCACTGACGAGGTTCGTTGGACATAAACTTAGTTACACCAGACACCGTTGGTTACATTTAGTCACTAGGTAGATACAACATGATAAAGCGACTTTTTGCCTTAACCAGCTAGAAGCACAATGAGACATTTTCGAGTCAGCTCTTATTTCAGATGCGCTGTTCTGGATAGCTCCACCCACAGTGACATATGATCGATCAAGCATTTTGTCTTGTTTTCCAGAACACAAAACTATATAAATGCAAAACTGTGTTAGATGGTCAGACTTGTTTTCAAAGAATTTCTTTCTTTTTTTAAACAAGAATTTTAAAACAATTTTAAAGATCTATTTACTATTGTAATAACGAGTTAAAATGTACTTTTCAGCAGCCGTTACTAAAGTCTCCAGTGCCACATGAACCTTCAGAAATTATGTTAATGTACTGATTTTGTGCTTATTATAATCAAAAATGTTTATCAAAATTTCATTTTGTTTAATATTCTTTTGTGCAGATCATGATACAGGTTTTTTAATTTTTTTTTTCAGGATTGATGAATGGAAAGTTCAGCAGAAAAGAATTTATTTGAAATAGAAATCTTTAGTAACATAATAAATGTCTTTATGGTCATTTTTGACCAACTTAATGCATTTTTGATGAATAAAAGTATTAATTTATTTCAAATTCCAATGTTTGAAAGGAAGTGTATCTTATTTTATTTATTTTAAATTTCAATTATCTATATTTTTCATGGCATTAACTTACATATATTTTTTAAAGTTACACACACACACACAGTATATAGGCCTATATTACTTAAACAATACAAAAGCACTGATGCAAAACAATGAAGCAGGCTTCTGCATTGTGTCACTTTGTGCTGTATTTTGCTTTTAGTGAAGGCACCACACTTAATGCTGGAAACTTAATGCACTTCACAGTCGAGACGCACCTGTTAAGACAGTGTTAAGCCAACCCAGTTCTTCATCACACCACAGACGCAGGAGGTCTGGGATTCACCTGTACTGATTGTGTGGATTATGGAGTTTAAATGTAATAGGTGCTGCAGACAGTCTGTCCCACTAATCAATCTGAAAACTAGACACTTCCACATCAACATCCCCACACACATCCCACGCCTGGAAATTAGAAACATGCAGAATGCTCATCTCAGCCCATACGAGCTAATTTAACATCTTCGTGTTTCTATAAGGCCATTCATCACAACACATTAGGAGGAAAATCTCTCTCTATGGGTCTCGTGGGCTTATGAGCATTGTGTTATGTGCTTGTAATGATTAATGTTTTCCTGCCTGAGGACAGCGCCTAGACAAAACACACAAAAAAGACGACACGAACATTATATTAGAATAACACCGGTATTTAGAGAGCATCTCCTCCAGACATGATAAATCCACCGGGGCCCTTTCATCAGGGTCCAGGAGAAAGCTTCAGGTTTTGAAGCCTTCGTACATGTCTGGGCCAACGCACGAGTCGAGCAACAAGTCTTCATCCAATTACTGCGTACCTGACATCAAGCAACACAAAAGCAGCTTCACCCACTTACCAGACTTGCACCTACGCCCACAGCCCACAGTGACACCTTCTTTACATGTGACATCTGCTGTCTGCTGACCTACAACCGGCTCGTCTGGGGCTCACGTGCAGGCTGCGCTCCAGCCAGGTAAATCATGCCGGCGTGGCTTAGATTAGCTCTACTTTACACACAGCACATCTTAAGATAATCAGCTCTTGACTGTTGACAGAGCACGCTCTTAAAGTGACCACAGCTGTGAGGAGGTACATTCATGCAAAATACAAATAAAACATATTTCTGTAAATCTTCAAGTCTTAATGTGGGTCTAAATTAGCAGATATTTCTATGCGGTTTTCTTGTAGTCTAAATGTAGATGAAAGGCGCACGTCTCTGCTCTTTTGTGGGCTTCAGGATTTAGGGCTCTGAAGTCTGAGGTAAATATCAGCAGCGTAAACAGATAAAGAGACTCGTTCCCTCGTCCTAAACTGATAAAGAGGTGGACATGTCTCTGTTCAGCATCAGACTCAAACCAGGAACATCTATCTAATCACTTATCTGATGAGCTCATATCCTTTCAGACACACACAAACACACATGTTTACCTACCTATTTAAAAGAGGACATGGTATAGACTTCAATTGTTTTTGTGTAATCAAGTTAATTTAAATGACTGCAAACTAGTTTTGTTAAAAGTTGATACTAAAAATAAAAGGTAATGACAGCAAAACATCAAAAGACATGTATCTGTGAGGAATTAATGTCACAGAGCTGATGTAACAAATAAAAATAACTTCCTAATTATTAATACCTGGGTTATTATTTGTGAAATACTTGCTACATGACACTGTAATTTGTTAATATGTAATGTTTAAATTAAAATAAATGTGTAACAGTGTATTCGTTTTTGCGGTGGTATTGAAATTGCATTAAAGCGTTGTGAAATTGAAAATTCTTTTTCTAATACAATCCTCTGTAAGTTTTTGGACATTTTTGAGATTTAAAATCAATTTTGTATAGGATAACTAATTAAACACTGACCCCCACATACACTGACCCAGTGCACTGCCCCCTGGTGGCAGCATTATGACCTGATGGCCTAGAGGACAAACTCCAGACAGACACATGGGTTACAAGGACATAATGAGCCTAAATATCAGATAAGTTTGGGAGGAAGTGGAATGTCTGAAGATCAAGAGAGCTATTAAAAGCTACAGGTTACAAGATGCCGTCTGAACACGTGGGTCATGGGAGGATACAAGATCACATGACTGTAAACTCAGAGATATCAAACCAAATGCGGCTTTTATTTTATACCACTAGCTGCAGAATATGCTTTTTAAAACCGAGATGTGAGGCCATAAAAACCCAGTGCTGAGGAAATACAAAAGAGAACAGAGATTTTCTCCAGAACAAAGAGCAGTGGCCACATGAAAGACCTACATCAAACTGTACTGTTATTCTTTACAGAGCTTTAGTGGGGCCTTTTATCCCAAGGCATGTCCAACTACACAGGGTCTTCACTGCCAGGTTGTGACCTTGCATTAGAGGCAGGGGGTTCAAAGAGAGTAGGCAAAAAAGGAGGAGGAAACAACCCAACACAAATGCACACAAAAAGTGCACACAATGTGGTGTTGGTGACCTGCATCAGCTTGCATGGCCTGTAGATGGCTGTCTAGTCAAAAATGCAGGGTGTATCTTCTGAATGGTGGAGCTCCAGTGAAGCTGACATCTCCGAGCTTTGGGCGCTAGTCTCGTGTCCTTGTCGCCACAGTGGATCATAACCTTCTCACTTCTCTACTGGTGCTCGTTTCCTTGCTAAGTGCAACTTCTGCCCGAGCGAGGGTGCCTGAGCGATCTGTCAAGAGCAAATGACAATCTTTTTTGTCATTCACAGCCAGTGTTCTCGCATGCAAAAGGGCCCGAAGGAAGGCGAGCACTCCCTGCTGCTTTCTCTCCTAGCCTCTTTTCCTTTCTCTCTGTCTCTCTCCGATCATCTCTTCTGGGCTGAACATCAGCACCCTGGCGCAGGCAGTGTCACATCAAACAGTCGTGGCCGTGACAAGGGTGTTTAAAAAAAGCCTGGCTATTTACACATATAGGCTGCAGCTCCAGGCTCTCCGCCAAGTATAAATCTTCCACAAGATGCAGTTACTTGCCCAAAGTCATGGGGCCGTCCATCCGCCTCTGATTCTTTTTCTCCCTCTGTGGCTGTCAGGAGGGCCGGGGTCCTTCAGCACAGGTGCCCACACAGCTGCCTGGCAGCATAGCTGCCGATGCGCCAGACGCACATGCAAACTGCACAACACACGCCTGCCACACTCACAGCAGCGAGCAAAGCACCCTACCTACATCTGCTAGCAGAGATTCCTAAAAACACTAGCCAGGCATCATATGGTAAAACTGAAGAAATGTCTTGGGCTGAAAGCATGATACATTTAGTGCATAATCCAATTATTTAATTAAATAAATATATTCACTTCACATCTTACAGTGAAATGCAGCACTGTGTTCATTTACACGTGAGCAGCTCAAAATGATAGTGCTTTGCGGTTTCTCAGAGTGTCTCGATTTGCAGTAAATACAGATCCACACCAGGGTTATTCCACTAAAACTAAAACCATAAACGACACATTTTAGCAAACATTTTTGTTAGATGAAATAAAAATATACAATTTTAACTTTCATTTATTTTAACTTGTACTAAAATAAAATCTATATAGACATAAAAAACCAAAAATGACCAAAACACAACAAAATTACTTATACTTTAAAATTAAAAATAAAAATGTAAAATGAAAAATTAGTGCTTAATAATAACCATTAATAAAAACTTCAGTAATATCTCAAATGACACTAATTCCCTATTTTCATGTGTACTGAGTTTGGGTCGCTTGTAACATGAATTTATGGAACTCGTACGCTACCCATTCCACCACACTGGTAATAACTAAAAAGCACTAATAAACCAGTAGTCAACTAATTTTATTTAATATTTATATTTAATAATAATCAACTATTATTATAATAGTTGTATAGATACATAATCACAAAATGATTTAAAAAAAAAAAATCTCAATCTCTATTTCTTAATCAGGAAAATCACAATTAAATTTTTTTCCCTAAAGCCTTCAGCCCTACTTAATCTTCAAAGGTTTAATGACTGAATAACAAACATCCGATATCTTTCTCTAAACCTTTTCCTGCAGTTCAAGGGTTAACATGGTTCCCTCATCTTCTCAAAACAGCAAGTACACAAATCAAACATGGTTATAAATATTTGTACGTCCCCAGTCTGCTGCCATGTCTTATTTAGGGCTTTATGTCGTAAAGCATGCCCTTGCTGCTCCAAAAAGGAGCGGATGTTATTCCATAAATATTTACATCTATACGTAAACTACGCCGATCCATCAGCCATGTTGCGTTTAAAAAAAGTGATGAGCTGGTAAGAGGTAAATAGTTAAAGTATTTTTAGGTGAGTTGGGGGTTGTATTCCCTGCGGAGGGCCTGATGATGGGAAGCATTGTGTTCATTTTGTTTATCAAGCAGCTCTACGGGCCTCCAGTGGGGCTCGTCTGCTTACACAAGCAAAAGCTTTCAGAGGCATCTGCAGCTGCAAGCCCACTGTACAGGTACCCTGCAGACTGCACGCACACACACACACGCGCACATACACACACACGCACACACATACACACACAGCTGCCCCAGCAACCCTACGTGACTCTGCAGGTGTACCTGTGCCGCTGTGGCTATCAGTGCCCTTTATTCCCATGTCTACGTCTTCGACATCTCTTGTCCAATCATGATGACTGATGGCTGTCACCAAATGTCAGTCCACGCAAACCAGGTTTCCAACCATTCATAATTTTATGCAAATTTTAGGATATTGTAGTAAAAATGTTGAATGGAAACACAAACATGGGATTAAAATTTCCACTGAGCAACAAAAACATTTCCCGGAATAAATTCATAGAAAGATAAAAAAGATAAAAAAGTAAAAGTAATGGGACAAGACACCTTGAATTTTTCGCTTATTAGTTTATCCACAAGACTGCCCATTTTTTCACAGTTAAAAAAAAAAAAAAATTCTGAGAAAAGATTGAGATGGAACGATAATAACAACATACTAGTGGAGATGCAACAACAATAGATTTTTGTGTTGACGACCGCATGTGTGAGGGAGTTCAGTTTAAACGAGTACAAAGTCATTTTTATTTCTCATAACTTCTGGAGAGAACTAGCGCAGACACTGGACAAGTATGAAACTTTCTAGTAAGCATGTGTTAAGCACCTATGTTTGCGCATACCATCAATTACTGAAAGGCAACACTATATGCATATGCTAATCATTTGCATCAAAACTGAAGGATACTTTGGGCTTCAGTCATTAGGCATCTGCCAATGATTGCTAAATAATGTGTGTATTCACTTTACATACCTTAAAAAAATGTTTTGTCTCTGTAATTCACAATTCCATTCATGTCTGTCAGCTGTTATTCTGACTGTCATGATAAACGTTCACTCAGATTTGCCAAGGAGAAAAACACAATTTGTGAGAACTCCAGATGAATAAAAACACAACATGAAAAGCCAAGAAATCCCCCCAAAAAGTATCTGTGTAATTTCTTCATTAAGTTAAATATCTACGAACTGGAAGTCTGTTTATCATGACAGTCAGAATAACAGCTGACAGACATGAATGCGATAACTTGTTGCTGCGATGAACACAACATATATATTCACCTCTGAAAAGAGAGTATGTGGATTGTATTTTGTGTTGCGTTTTTGGAATGAACTGCTGCGCTAATAGAGTCTCATTATTGTGCAGCTGTGCACAGATACGAAAGGCCAAGGTCAGGATTTTTGTTAAATAATAGATTAACTTTTGGTTTGTTTTTTCACCAAACCCTATTGTAAAGCCTCAAAACACCTGGAATACATTACACGTGTCACATGGGACCATTCTGTCATACTTTTATGTCTTTTTGTTTAAAAGGTATAAGGGGGACATTTTTTGAAAATTCTCCTTTTGTAGTCCTAAAAAGAAAGAAGTGCATACGGCATTAGAACAACACAAGGGTGAGTAAATTATGACTTAATTTACATTTTTGGGTGAACTATCCCTTTAATAAAACAGCCCTAGTGGTTTCCACAATTTTACATTTATATTTTGAGTCAGTTTTCCCAAAATGTAATGATTTCGTGCTCTTGAACACACGGAATGGAAAAGCTGCTTTATATACAAATTATTTGAGCAATTTTCTAATTTTTTTGCATACATTCGCAACTTAGATGGAAACATAGGTAGTAACACACTCATCAGTTGTGAGTGGGATTTCGTAGAGAATACATCCTTTCTTACAAGAGTAGAGTTCTATATTCCCGGTGTGCACCGTCACTACTCTACCCTGCGCTGAATTGAGCTGCTTTGAGTTATGAGTCACACAAGTGCACCTGCGGCCATGTGTTAAGTAGTGACAAATAAAAGCCCTATGTCCATTTACACAACAAAGAGATGTACCCCACGAGGCCACCAATCTCTCCTCAACCCCCTTACCACCCCACCTCTCCGTCTTTTTCTGTCTTCCCTTGTTTTTTCCTCTGGCATTAATAGAGAGCAGTATCTGGCTCCCCGTTTCCCCCGAGTCTCGTATCACCAGAGCGACTCCGTTCCAGACAAGCTACAATTCATACACAAATTTAAAGACAAAAGTGCGTTGCGCAACTTCTTATTCACGTCTTGCGGAAGAGTCGTGCTTGATTTCTCGCCTGTGCGCCGTGCGATTATTGAGAGCTCACGAAGACTAATCCTGCTGCCACGCAGCCCTCAAAAGCCTCGTTTTGTTCTGCGGGAGGAATCCGAATCCTGCTGTATTAACGTGAGGGGGATCTCTGTGCTAAAGCTGCTGTATTCACGCATTCACTGCGACCAGCACTACGGTTTGAGGGAGAATCTAAAGGAGGCTTTCACTATCTGCCCTCCGTTTTCCCACAATGACTGTTCGAATGTGCGATTTGTGCATACAGAAAGGTTGGGAGGGAGTTGGGCCAACGGAGGTCACAGGCGGAGTCAAGCTGAGCTCTACACTTCCTCCGAATCCTGATGTCTGGTGCTCCACTGGGATTATCGCCCATGGAAATTTTCCCCCAATTCCGCATTATTAATCTCTGTCTGTCCTCCTGTTCTGGCTACATAATGACTAATTAAACATCAAAAGAGCTGTGGCGGGGATGCGGCATGACAGCTCGTGTCCCTGAGCCCTTGTTCCCGCGGGAAAGGGGAGGAGAGGGGGGCAAGCGCTGACGGGGCGAACTCACAAATCAATCAAGCATCATTACCTCACACCTACGCCCGCCGTGCTCCAAACGGAGGATCCGCAAACACAACAGAGCTGATTTGAGAGGCAGGTTTGGCCTCCAGTGTGCAAGCGCCCGACATATGCACAGGTACACGCCGCCACCGTGTCAGAGGATGACTTTGATAAGACGGAATTCAAAAACGTGTGTGCCGCTGTACCAACGGCTTTCATTAAATGTGTCTGTTTGTGCACTAGCATCTATTTTTAAAGCAAAGCGATGGCAGGAAGATGAAATGATGCTGTACTCACAGATGTAGGCAGGCCAGGAGGGGGCTTGCGCACTTTCTTTGTTTGCAGAGGATCTGTGGAGAGAATACAAAAACAACTTTGAGGGGAAAAAAGAATAAACAAGCATGCGGAGGCACTCAGTCAGATGTCTCTTTGATTACAGGTTTACAAAGACAAATATGAAAGCATCGGTGTGGCAGAAATCGAGGAATTCTTAAATTCAATGTAAAAAATAAAAGCTAACACTTCCCGTAGTGTCCATTATTATACATAACCATGGCGTTATAGTTATGCTTTCTCATTGAGGGCATCAGACAGGCACTAACCCAGTGAAGCAGAGTCCTGAAGGGGGCGTCTTCGTGGATTGGAGCCAGTATAAGAGTAGAACGGAGTAGGCGACTTCCCAGAGGTGGTGACGGGCCCTGGGCTTGCCAGCCCCATGTCCGACCTCAGACTAGACTGTAGGGAAAAAAGAAAAGAGTTCAGGGCCAAGAGCTAACATCATAATCCACAAAAAAGCGAATGTGTGTGTGCAAAACATTTTGAAATGAAATCAATACAAAAATAAACTGAATTACAGAAAAACAAATAACAGAAAAGCCGATGACTGTTTTCACAATATGGTTGACAACCCATGAATGGCTGATATTAACATTCTATACTTTAATATTCTATACGCTTATCAAATAAGATACAAATAAAAACTAAAATCAACCATTTAAATAGTAAAAGCCTAAGAGTTTAGGCATCACAACATTATAATGTACAACATGAAAAAGTTATATTTTGATATTTGCAAAAGATTACATACAAAGATTAGTGTTTGGAATCATTTGTTTCTGAAAAAAAAATATCTTTATATGACTATCTTTATATGAAAAGGGGAAACAAAAATGATCTTAGTTACATATACAATATATATGACACTACTGAATTTGAAAAAAAAAAAAAAAAAAATTCATAAAATCGTATGTCAGCATCCCTAACTGTGATGTAAGATATAAAATGACATGGTGTCAAGTCCAAAGTTTTGACGTAAAACATTAAAGAATTTAAAAAAATTAAAAACAAAGAAAAGATATAAAATAAAGAAATTCATGACATTTTTTTCTTTAATTCAACCAAAGTGTTACACCGATCATATATGTAATAATAAAGTTCATTCTGAATAAGAAAAATGCCAAATACAAGCCTTTAATGTAACAGGGCTTTTGAACTGTCAGTTTAAAAGTAAAAAAATGTTAAAAAAATAAAATGAGCATCACCCAGATTAAAATATAAAATAAAGGTGACTACTTCAGATATTGTGTGACCTCTGAATGAAGGTTTTGTACTTCACAGAAGGACACAATCAGAACTCGTTATGGAAAAAAAAAAAAAACCCTGAGAGTTTTTCTGCTCTGTCCTCTCTTTACTGAACACAATTGTGCAGTTATTGATGTGAGAGTGCCAGCAGCTCAGTGAAGTCCAAGGAGAAATCGATCCAATCAGTCTGACCTAGCGATTCCCTCCCCTTCTGCTCACGGTGAACTGCTATTGATCAGGCCTGATCACGGCCCCAGGGCATATCCACACGCAGCCAGGAACACATCCTCACTTAAAGGAGCAGAAGGCCCAGGAGAGTGAAGGATGAGAGAGCCGAAGAGGGGGGTGGGGGGGTGTTACGACAGTGGCCGGCTCAAGCCTCATTAACCCATCTGTCTGATCTCAGGAGCTGTCAGCTCCCCTGTAAAAAACTGTGCCGGCTTAACTTGACAAAACACCCGGTATAGAGCCCATGAAGTCGACAGGGCCACTAGACTGTCGAAGGAGAGCCAATTACGTGAGGAGAGAAGAGAGACAGTAGCCCCAAACCCACGTCTGATGACCGGGAGATTAGCGTAGGCTTCAGGTTTTGTAAATGGTTTTCCCAGAGGCTATCGCACCCTTGACCAACATCTACTCTGTCGCTCATCCCAGCAAACTGGGTTAAGAAGCCAATTAGAGAAGAAGCCCAATTAGCCTAATCGTCTGCCGAGTTAAAGAGTAGTGTGGGGAGGGGGATGAAAGAGTGACTGAGAATAGAAAGAATCAGGTAACAGGACTCATACTGAGAGACCCAGCATGCATTAGAGAGTGGCTTTTGACTACTGTACTGCACCTCTTAACACACCACAAACTAAAATCACAAAAGATTAATAAAAAAAAAAAACATGATTACACGTTATAAGTATAATTATGGTTCTAAATGTAACTAATCTTTTGTGTGATTTTAGTTTGCATCATATTTATCTCATAAATAATATTTACATTTAAATCAACATTACATTTTGAGTGTCTTATATTGTATTTTATAATTGTAATTATTATTTAAATATTGCAATATAGAGTAAATGTTATTTTATAGGTTATTTATAAATAAAAATAATCTTTCAAACAATAAATTTTAATTAAATAAATTATAAATACGCAACTCTGCTGTCGCAGAATACAAGGTCAGACCACGTAAACTTCATCTCTTCACCAGCTTTACCCCGTTTATTTGAGAAAGACTACTGTCAAATATACACTGAAACTCACAGATCTTCACAACAAACCAAATATACTTCTTGAAGTAATAATATTATTATTACTTTTAAGGAATATCATACAACCAAAATATTTTTCATCCATGTTTTAATTTATACTTTTTTGACAAAAAAATAAAAATGCAATGTTTTGTTGTAAATAATGTTGTATTAATTCATTTCATTAGATGCCATTTTTGATTATAGGTTTGTATTAAAAATCATAAAACACAGAATCTATAACTAAATAAAATGGATTATTTTTAGGGGAAAAATAAAATGGATTTCATAGGTCCCTAAATTAAATGGTAACTTATTCTGTGGAGTTCAATTGTGAACCAACAAGTTATACTACATTCATCCTCAAGGTCTAACAAACATGTGGATAGCACTTTCTTCCCCATTAATGGTAAATTAATATCATGATAAATATTGATATTGTATGATGGGAAAAAATATTGTGATAATATTTTTGGCTATATCTCTTATCCCTAGTATACAGGCAAATAAATTCAAATTTCAAAGTCAGATAGAAGTCATAATCAAATGCGATCGAGGCTTACAGAAGGGAGCACTTAAAAATAGCTACTCCTCCTTGAATTTAGCCGATTAAAACAAGGGCCATCAGATCATGTGAAAATCAGGTTGGCTTCTCCTTTACTGCAGGAGGAATGAGGGGGAAACGAGCTCTCCAAAGTGACAGGCTGTCAGGGAGGTGGCATCATTGACATTGACATGGCAAAACAGACTGACTAGTGTTGCCTTTGTTCAATGATATGAAATCCTCACAGCAATATTATCTTCTTACTTTTAGCCGCGATGCAAAAACAAGACGGGAAAGTGCCGGGGTCAGATGAAAGACCAATAGAATACTAATTTAACATTCGGGAGAGAGTGATTTTAGGGAGATTTGCTGTGGTTTATTATAGTGATGTGAAATTAATCGAATCCTATTTAAAGATTACATTCAGAGAACTGGTGGTTCCATGAAACAAAAGGGGATTAGTGAGATCTTTGTTAAATTAAATATAGAATTAATAAGAAATGTACATTTTCTGAAGAAAAACTTGTACGATGCCAGACTGTTGCTAAGTAAAAAAAGAAAAGAAAAAAGAGCCCAGCCTCTAGTCATATTCATGTTTCTATTTAGGACGTGGGTATATGAAATAATTTTTTCATCTTCCAGTTGAACATAGTAAGTCTGATTTCTTAGAAAAGTAATAACACACCTCTCGCCAACAAGCCTCATGATTTGAGGTATCATTCACATCTGCTGCACAAACATTTCAGGATGAGTTACACAGCGACGTTTAATATCTGGGGTTTGGACTGTGTTCAAATCCCTAATACTGAGTATAAGCGATCACAACGGCGATATACTGACAAAAGCCCTGTACATTTCTCTCCAGGGTATGAATGTTTATGTGTGAACATGGCCGTGTGTTAGCAGGTGAGAGGAAAATGACTGCCCTCCGTGGTTTAGCCTTTAAAACAAGTACTCAGTTTACATGACAGTCCGGTCAATCTTGTGGATACTGTGAAGTAGTGTTCATTATAAGAACACTTGACAGAATCACAGGGGCTTCTGAGCCCGCTCACATCTGAACAATCATCTTCCTGAGTGAAATGTCAGGCAGATTGGTGGAGATAATAGCAGTCATCTGTCAAACGCATCCTGCTGCAAGAATCAGAATAATCCTCCACACAGGGGACGGGAGCAAAGCTTACCTACAGCCACCACGCCGCTGAATGCAGCTCTCTACCGCTTGCCTCTTATCGCTTCTGTATTTTCACATTTCTCATGTTTGGATCATGGCATTTCATGCTACAAGGTTAAAGATTGTAACGGAAGGGTAGCCTTTAGTGAGATGTTGTCAAAGATATTGGGAAGCTATAAATAAATAAACTGTATCATTTTAGGATGTATAATGCAATAAAAATTAAACTGTCAAATAAAGCTCTTTCCTGCCGAGAGATGCATATATATGTATGGCTACACTGGTAACGCATTTCTGTTTTGATTCACTAAAAAGAATCTGCTCAAAAGAATCATTTGATCTGACTATACTGGTAGCATTGAATTGTTTTCATTCACTAAAAACAGTTTATTAGAGTCATTAGTTCAGGAATCGAACTGCATTGGTCATATTGTACGGTATTGAAAAAAAAGATTCAAGAGTCATTTGTTTAAGAATCAAACTACACTGCAACTGTGAGATTCTGAATCTGATTCAGTTCGCCTCTTAAAGGGATAATTCACCCAAAAATGAAAATTCTATGATTGTGGAACACAAAAGAAGATTTTAAAGCCATCGGCATATCGGAAATAGCATGAAAAGGGCCGATACCGATGGTTTATTAATTAACTGCATTGAGACAATGAGTTGCACGTCTGTTGCATAATCCAACGTTTTTCTCTGGCCAAAATAATTAAATACTTGCCAAAACAAAATAAAATCTGTACAAAATATAGTTTGTCAGACAGAATAGTATGGCCTATGCAAATGTGACGCTGACACATCCAACGAGTGAAATGCCCGCTCATCATAGGTAAGTTGCAATGGCAATTCCCCGGCATTAGATTACCCGAGGATATGTCACGAAACCACCAAGCATTAGGCCTACATTTAGGTGAAAATGGATGGCAGGTAATATGCAGCTTTTTTGTGTTTGAAACCAGCAAAAATGGTATCCGTATCGGCCAATAATTGTTTGTTAAAAATTGGTATCGGTCAAAAAAAATCCTATCGGTGCATCCCTAGTAGTGAATGGTTTTGAGTCACACAAAAATGGCCTTATAAGGGTCAATACTTAGGGAATTTAACAACATTGGTTACATTATAGTTTTGATTCACTAAAAAACTGGTTCATAAGGGTAATTTGTTTGGGAATCAAGCAAAACTGTTTGCTCTGTTTATTTCTGATTTACTATGAAGAACTGATTTGCAGAAGGCATTAGTTTAGGAGTTGGACTATATTGATGGCATTGTACGATTTTTATTCACTTAAAAAACCTGGTTCATAACTGTTCGCGAATCTGACTACACTGTCTGTGATGTATGTTTCATGCAGGAAACACAGAGTATTGTTGTATGTTGTTTGGTCCACATCAAGCAAAGAATGCACTCGCGAGAATCGTTAATGGTTCTAAATAAGAAGCGGTTCTCACTTCCCAAGCCTATGTGAAATTCACTGTTTTTGTTGCTGAATTACTTGCTAGTAAAAGAAAGCAGCCAATGAGATGCTTGGCAGGCAGAGATACAGGGGCCACAGCTGGCTGAGACAGTTTGAATATTTAACTCAATAAAAGGTGTACAGTTCCACATCAGGTTCAAATGATGCAATAATACCTTGCTGAGGGAGAGGTTTAGCCTGCAAATGATGACAAACCTCATAAAAAGACGGGCTGTTTGGCTTTGTGAAAATCCTGTAACCGCTTTCCATCACTGCCAAACACTTGATAGATTACTAGTGCAGATATTTCCATTCTTGGCACTCGCTGAACAAATAGGGCCTTTTATTAGGTTCCGCAATGTGCATTGCTCAATTTTCGAAGCAGACTGGGTTATTAGGCGCCCGATTCGCGTATTAAAAACACTGCTTCTCCGATAATCTCTGCACCTGATAGTCATCTGTTTATATGCACGCGCCAGACGCGGTGGCCGTATTAACACGCGGGGTTCAGAATATTAATGCAGCCACCCTGCAGCCCGCATTCTTCCCACATTCGCTCAGGAACCGAACGGCTTTTTCGCTCTTCCTGTTTTTCTTCAGCGACTAGACAAACTGAGTCTCTGCCAGGCTCTGATCTGTGCAGCTGCAGGCCAGCATAAATTCCCCAGTTCCCACACAAAATGTCTGAACTGGCATTCCCTTTCAGAAAGCTCTTTTATGAATGAGCGAACGCGCCGGAGAGCCAGCTGTGTTTTCATTCGTTCTGACTAGCGCCATTCACTGCTCGCAAACCGCACGGCGCTTTTAAAGGTGCGCTTGTGTGTTTCTTCTCTCCTGAGATGGGCACTGGGCTTGGAGGGTGAGGTTATTAAAGGGTCACCTGGGTCGAGGGCTTTGCTGACCTCACACTTAAGCTGGAGAGGTAGCCTTCCTCTAATATCGTCTCTTAGCCGTGGCATTAAATTTAATCTTAAAGCTAAGACCCTGCATGCTTACTAAATCCTTCTGCTAATAACCATAAGGTATAGCACTAATATGCAATGCAATATTAATGAACTAGGATGGAATAGAGTGTATTTCTTGGTTTCCCAATGCTCATTACCACAAGGTTGGAGAGGGGGCGAACAAAATGTAAACAGAGCAAAAGTGCAAGCAACAGGCGATTAAAAAAAATGTGGAGGGAAAAAAGGGTGGGGGGTCTCTAAGTATACTCTCTGACTGACTGACGTCAACCGTGTCAGAGAGAATGAGCAGGCAGGAGAGCGAGAGAGCGAGAGCGGGGTGGTGTGCTCACACAATCCTGTCTTTGTTTGCAACATCTGTGTAGCTGAGGGAGGGGAGTAGGGCCGGGCTCTGTGACCCCGCTTTAATGGAAGTGCTGAAAGTCATGTTTCTGTGTGCTCAAGGCCTGCTCCCTACACATAAACACTCACTCTAAATCACACATTAAATGCTATTAAAAAGCATTCAGATTAAAAGCATTCAGACATCACAAAACACTCTTTCAGCTTCATCTGATGTGAAAAACTGAGCAGAAACTACAAACACAGTACCCCACTGCTTTTGAGCAATTTCCCAGACTTTTTGATGACTTTTC
This sequence comes from Spinibarbus caldwelli, assembly GCA_039654775.1. Classification (NCBI taxonomy): domain Eukaryota; kingdom Metazoa; phylum Chordata; class Actinopteri; order Cypriniformes; family Cyprinidae; genus Spinibarbus; species Spinibarbus caldwelli. The sequence continues at coordinate 30,314,632 of CM077220.1, read as the reverse complement.
TCAGTTGTGATTATCAAATGATTTTAGGCACCACTTTATATTTTAGGTTACAATTAGTTAATGAATTACAGTAGGTATCACAAATAATTCATTAATGTTCATTTATACAACTTTTATTCAATTATTAAAAGTATACACATTAGTATACACTACCTTTCAAAAGTTTGGGGACAGTAAGTATTTTTAAAATATTTTTGCAAGAACAGATTAATCTAATAAAATGTAACAGTTAAATAAAAAAAATATATTACAAAAGATTTTCGTTTCAAATAAAACCTGTTCTCTTTAGAATGATTTTCTGAAGGATCATGTGACACTGAAGACCAGAGTAGGAAAAGGAATAAATTATATTTTACAATATATTAAAATAGAAAACAGTTATTTTAGAATGTAATAATATTTAACAACATTGCCGTTTGCGTAGCGAGCGTAAGAGCTTATTTCAAAAACATTAAAAAATGTTCCCCCTCCCAAAAAAAAAAAAACAAAAAAACATCCCAAATACTGTAGTTTAGAGCTCAGCTTAATTTAAAAAAAAAAAGTCTATTCTAGGGCTGGGCGATATGAGAAAAAATTCATCTCTCTGTATTTTTTGGCTGATTTGCGGTATACGGTATATATCTGTTATTTTTATTTGGATTAAACAAATAAAGTGAATGTAAGCATGTAGGAAAATATTATGTGCAAAAAAAGGGTTAAAATCACATTACATTCTAACACTGTAACATTGCAATCTAAAAACAAAAATAATGCTTTTAAAGCAGAAGTTAAATTTACTAAACTAAAAATTTAAATACTAAAACAGCACAGACTAATTGAGTAAAAAGGCTATTTTGATTACCCCATTAGCTACACTTTACAGTTAGTGCTATCATACAAATACACTTACTTGTAGGTTTAAAATTCTACGTCACATATATTGTCCAACTACAAATATTTCAGCAAAATGTATATTTTAGTCAGAGTTATTGCGCTCCTATTTCATTGCGTTCTGTCTGTCTGGCGCGTGCGGCGGCGCTCGCTCTAAATGAAGTCTGTGAAGTTTAGCGGAGAATTGCAAAGCAAAAGCTCATGCACTTCTGACAGCAAAATGGAAATATTTCCATGGCTTTCTAACATTTACTGATGGAGAATATACCCGTGAACTGTAAGTTATGCATTAAGGGAAACAGCACATCTCAAACACATTAAACAGTGCGATTAGCGTGTCTGTCAGCGGCACACGCAGCCTTTCTGTCAGAGCATCGAGGCGAGCGCGAGCCGCTTTAAACTCAAACTATAAACTATAGGCTACTATATCTTACAAGTTTTTAAAGCCCTTCATATAAAGCTTGACATATGTTTAGAACAAATTATATTATGCACTTTCTCCGCAGCAGTTCAGTCTGTGTCCTCCCTAGATTTTTTTTTTTCAGATGCGCTCGTATCAAACTACTGTAGGCTATATTGATATTAACAGTACTGCTTCATACCGTATCGCTTATAAAAATATATCGATATATCGTACATACTCGATATACCGCCCAGCCCTAGTATATTCACTACAGTACTTCCCAAGACTGTTTATGATTTTATTAATTTCCACTTTTCAAAATTTAAGGTGGGACTTGTATACAGAATTTAGCCATTTAGTCATGTGTTGGAGTATTTGGCATGTTCACTTTCAGCACTTTGGTAGTTGTGATGAATCAGGGGCTAAGTGAGATTCACACAAAAGCAAAAACTATGTAAAAACATAATAATAAAAGTGAAGTTGTGGTTGTTACCTGGCATCCAGAGACGCCTGGCTCTCTTCCATAACCAGAGAATGGAGGCCTCTCAGACTTGCCTATAGATAAACAAAGAGACAAACAATCAGAACAGTACCATCCACATTAAACCACATAAACATTAATCATGTGAAAAACAGGAAGGAAGGAAGACAAACAATAACTGCCAAAACTCACACATTCTGTGTGAGTTCTGGCAGATGAAGGCTGCTGAAGGTCAGAAGGAACTGATTTATATTTCATATTACATCAGTAATGTGTGATTTATTTCTGTGTGTATTTTTTCTAGCTGTCCATCAGACAGGGCACGTCTGACAGTAAACTACAGGGTCAGACGGGTCTCAGTCGACAATACTAATTCATCTCCATTCTTTTTCTGTCGCAGAAACAGCCCGTGAGCTTGTAAGGGGCAAATAAAAAGTGCACAGCGCACAGTCGTATGAATCATGCACTTCACAATATCTAAACTCAGCAGTTTCAAGCTCTCGGAGAGTAAAAAACAGGAGACTCCTAAAGGAAAATGATAAACAACTCTAAAAACATCATATATTATACTTGTCAGACTTTCAAACATTAGAACAAACACAGCAGTGAAGCTAAATTCTGTTTACTCCAGGGAAAAGGTAAATATTTTTGTTACTTATATTTGGATGCAAAAAGTATTTGCGTTACACCTTCTGCGTTCAGGTTTGGTTCTGCTGCACTCGGGTGCACGAGGCCATGTGTCTGCACGCGTGCGAGTTTCTGAGACGCAGCCGTAATCAGGTACAGTGGTTTAACTGAAAATGCTGCTTCCTCTGTGGTGTAAACTGATCTCAATTGACGTGATATAACATTTGAGAGTTGCGCTCCTGCAAAGGAAGAGGGAGTATAGTTGTGGGTAAACTACTGCGCTCCCTCCCCCTTAGTCACCACAAAAGAATAAAACATCTGTCGTTCAGCAACTTTAAAGGTTAGGAGGCTTTTTTCCCCTCATCCTGACTTCCTGGGCTGCTACTCAGCTAGTTTTAGGTTTCTGAGTTTGTGGCGCACATAGACAGTCTTTCCTCTACAGATGCACTCGTGTCCAGCATTGAAATATTCATTTACAGCATGTGTTTTGTCACACACACTCTGTCCACGCTGAATAATTTATAAGACCGCGTTGTTGTTTTAGATCCTGGCAGAGCTGGAAGCGCTACTCATGAAAAACATCCTCCCTCGCTCTGGGTCTCTCGGATGCAGCGAGCAGTTGCACGCATGGTTTAGCATGCTCTCGTGCAGCGTAACCCAGCCATGCGCTGTAACATGTCGAGGGACCTTAATGCGATCAGCGCCGTAACCTCAGCCACTAAGGAGGAGTCCCAGAGGATCTGAACAGTAAACATGCGTTTAACTGTCTAGCATGCCAGAGTGAATGGCCGACCTGCACTAACAGCAGTGACAGACCCGAACAAAGAGATGAACCTATTCACCTGACTGCACGCATACACCCACATACTGTCAGAGTCATAAATTATGACACCCACGTTAATGAGTTTTGATTGTTCCAATGATATCTTTAAAATCACCCACATACATAGCTAAAATTAGAACTAGTTTAATCAGTGAGAAAAATTATTAAAAATAATGAAAAATATAAATAAATAAATCATCTCAGGAGCATAGCTGATGGGTTTAAATACATATATGACCCTGGACCACAAAACCAGTCTTAAATCGCTGGGGTATATTTGTATCAATAGCCAAAAACACAAAAAATTATCCATTTTTCTTTTATGCCAAAAATCATTAGGATATTAAGTAAAGATCATGTTACATGAAGGTATTTTGTAAATTTCCTACCGTAAATATATTAAAACTTAATTTTTGATTAGTAATATGCATTGCTAAGAACTTAATTTGGACAACTTTAAAGGCAATTTTGTCAGTATTTTGATTTTTTTGCACCCAGATTCCAGATATTCAGATAGTTGTCTCTTGGCCAAATATTGTCCTATCATAACAAATCATACATCAATGGAAAGCTTATTTATTCAGCTTTCATAAACACTTATGACTGGTTTTGTGGTCTAGGGTCACATATGTATATGTATGTGTGTGTGTATATATATATATATATATATATATATATATATATATATACATACACACATACATACATACATCCACACACACTTATCTATATCTATCTATCTATCTATCTATCTATCTATCTATCTATCTATCTATCTATCTATCATAGTTATCGTGTTACATTAAAAATTATAAATATAAATTATACATACCGAATAAATTTATCTTTAAGATGAATCGCTTTATGTATTCCCCAATTGTAAGTAGCTTTGGATAAAAGCGTCTGCAAAATGACTAAATGTAAATGTAAATTATATTTCATTATTATTATTATTTGTAACTAATTTTAACTCATTTATTTTTCTTTTTAACTCACTATATATAGTTCATTATAAAATAATGAATTAAAAATAATTCGGTAGTAAAGAAATATGTGGGGGGGAAATGTTTTTTAAGTTTTAAGAAAAAGACATGTAGGAGGAGCAGATGAAGAAAAGTGTGAAAAAAAGGAACCAGATGAGGGGAACAGAAAAATGAAGAATGACTCTGAGAGCTGTGGAGGAAGAGGAGACCCATGGGGGCCTGATATTCAGAGAGAAAGTGAGAGAACGAGAGCGAGCGGTGGAAAATTATTGGGCATGCGTTCAAAACACAGAGCGTTCCAAAAGCTGAAAGCATCCAAAGGCGAAGAAAGGCAAAGCGAGGGGGGGAGAAAAAGTCTCTCGGAATGTTAAAAATCAACAATGTAAGACAGCTCTTCCACTGCTATAGCAATTTGTTTAAGTGTTACTGGCGAGTGTTTGTTCCAAGCAGGCTGCTGGCTGCGGCGCTGATGTTTGAGGAAGCAGTGCCAGCTAGCGCAGCTGTGAGGCCACTGCCCCCACCCTCCACACCCTCACACACACACACCCCTTCCTCTCCTCTACTCTCTCGGCCAAGACACTCTCAGAGACAGAAAGAGAGAGAGAGAGAGAGAGTTCAGAGAATATGCAAGACAGCAGGTGAGAGGAGAGTGTGGGAGTGTGAAAGGAAGTGACAGTGAGTACATGTGTGAGAAGGGGTCACTAGGGGGAATCTCTCCAGAAATGAACTTCAAGAAGTGGGCATCGAGGCTGCCGATTAGCCACGTCCTCTACAGCCCGGCAAGCCCCTCTGTCCTCCTTTTATCTCATCACGCCCTCCTCCTCTTAGCTGGAGCGATGACAGACAGACGAAGGGGGGTTGGCCTGATCAATACCCGCCTCACTGCTTCTCCTGGCCTCCCCTCTCTGCTCGCCTACCCCTGCACCGCGACACATTATACATTATAGAAGCGGGATCTGACTGCGGATGATGAATGTTCCGGCCTCGCCGGGCTTTAGGGGAAGGGCTGACGCAGGGGACAGCAGCACCACCAGCGCACGGGGAAGCGTGGAGGTTAGCCACTGTGCTATAGGTTATCAATGCCCCTGCTGACTCACAGCTAATGAGCGTTCTAGTCACACAATCTATCAAACAGGTGACTGGGGAGCCTGGAAGAGCAGAAGATGTTTACAGGGAACGGCCGCAACAGAAGGAAACTGATGATGTTATGAAGTTTGATGAGAAAAGGCAATGCCAAGAAAACCATAGGATCACCGAAGATTGAAGACTAGTCAGATGGTGAATGTCTGGGGATGTAGCTGGGATAATAAGGATCAGTGCTGCTGCAGCTAGTAGTCCGCTCATTTACATAGACGTTTGGAAAACTAGGAGAGTTGGAGCATGTGACCTTGTCAGTCAGCAGGGAAGCGTTAACGGCCCCACCAACTCGACTCCCTGCTGAGATAACAGCTCCTGCAACTCTCCACATGGCCTCTGGGAACAAAAAATACACTGGAATTTCTTGGTGGCTCTATATCGGTACCATATTGGTTATCGGCCTATATGGGAGATATTTTAAATTTATTGAGATACTGGATATATGCACCTTATTTTTACTGTAAGTGTGGGAGCGGCCATTTGTAACTTGAATGTGTGAGGCTTCCGGTGTCATTCACCTCTGGTTATTTTAGCTGTACAAAAACAGTTTATGCTGCTTGATATTGCAAAATGGATTTTTTTTAATCATTATTTTCATTTATTATCGTCATCATAATGACATTGGTTTGTAGTGCAAATAGTTTTACCTTTTACTGCTCGTTGCTATTCTTCTAGTTATTTATAATAGCTAATGAATCAGATGTCATGCACATTCACAGAAAACAGCTTACTTTCGCATTGCAAAATAAGGTAGATATTTAATTGTGCATCCTCACTTCCCGTTTTTACATTTACTTTGTAGTCATTTAATGCATCTTTAAAAACACTAATAATTAAATAACTGTTAAATATAACCTTCAGTAAATCTTAAAATGAATATCCATTTTTCCTATTGTACATTTCGATGTTGTGATGCTTAAATTTACATGCAGTATTTTAAATGTTTCCTTATTTTTTTATCAGTTAGTATCAGTTATCAGCCATGACATCATTTTATTCTGGTTCTTTACTACAATCAACACAACCTCTTCATATTCTCTTCATCAACAAATGCAAAGCACTTGGCAAAATGATTTTACACTAATTCACCCAAAATTGAAAATTCTGTCAATTTATTCACCCTCATATCATTCCAAACCTGTATGAGTTCTTTTGAGGAACACAAAATAATATATTTTGAAGAACGTTTGGGTCCAAACAACACTGGATTAACACAAGGATTAAACGTATTCAAAATATCATTTGTGGTCCACAGAAGAAAGTCATGAAGGTTTGGAATGACAATGAGAGTGACTAAGTGATGACAAAATGTTTATTTTTGGGTGAGCTATCCCTTTAAGAGAATTTCACATTGATTTGGGTTTCAAAATTCTGCACTGCAACTAATGAAACAGTGAGAAATGTCAGAGGCACTTGTTTCACTGATCACACTTTTTTAAACAGTGAGTGTAAGACTCTGCCAGTGAAGAGTGGCAAGATTTCAACAACAACAGTCAGTAGCTATGAAATGCTCTACTGTTGTCGAGATGTTTTGAGCTGGTAAGTGAACAGCTGGCTTAACAGTTGCAGCTTGTGCAGCCCAATCAAGGCACTAGGTACAGACTAGTCCTGTCACCAATATGTCATTAAACAAGGCACTTAACTAGAGGATTGTACAGGTGCGCTTTCCATGAAATACTCTCCCTGTTCATGATTCTGACGCCCAAGAGCTTTTAAAGATTACAGACTCACAATCTGTCAAAAGAAAGGAGGTTCAAACTAACACTCCAACCTGTTCAAACTAATTCTCAGATCTTTTGAGATCATCAAAACCAAGAAAATAATATACACTGGAAAAAGAAAAAATTCTGAGCACGTCTTCTGTTAGTTATCTCTCACCACAGGCCTGTGTTATTGCAACAGAGCTCTTAAAACAGTCTTCATATCAGCCCTCCTTGATTTGCGCTGAGCAGAAAGAGAGAAAATAAAGCAATAGTCTTCTGCGGCATCGCCCCGGCAATGCTTGTCAGCAACGGTGTTTTTCACCCTGTCTCTCAGGGGAAAACAGGGGCTGTACTGTAGGAGTGATGGATGGAAGTGAAAATGAATTCATCAATTTCCCCACAAGGAACTGTGAGAAGCAACAAGGAGACGTCCAGGTGTTGACACGCATGTCCGTGTGGTGTGTGCCTGACATCACATGTGTTCATGCACACACACCTGTAGGCAGACTACATGTTGCAGACAACAACATAACGCAAATATAGTAGCGTTACGACAGCACGAATGATTGGTGATTTCAGCGGTCGTAGTCATATATCGATAATAAAACATATGAAATCATTTTGTGAAATAAAAAATGAAAACTTAAAAAAGAAAACCTAAAATATATTTTCATTAGGGCTATCAAATTGATTAATCATGATGAATCACATCCAAAATAAAAGTTTGTGTTTAAATAATATGTGTGTGTACTGTACTGTGTATATTTATAAATAATGCACACACATACATGTATATATTTAAGAAATGTATGTAATATATATATATATATATATATATATATATATATATATATATACACACACACACACACACACACACACACACACACACATATAAATATACACAGTACAAACACATATTACGTAAACACATACTTTTATTTTGGACGCGATTAATCTATTTGACAGCTCTAATTTTCACACCTCCAAAGGTAAATAAAATAGTGCTGTTGCCTGTCAAAATATCAGATTTTCACTATATAATTATCGTCATAATTATCATATCAAAACGTTTTGATTTTCTGAGCAGTATGACATCATACTGCTCAGGCCCCACCCATGACTGCTGACCCTCGTAAGCGTGTCTCGCAATGCACTGAATGCAGGTGTTCTGTAGTTGGATATAAAAGTAAATAAAAAGTCTTCATTTTCTCCCGACATGAGAGCCACTGAGGACGCAAAGGGTTAGTTTTGTTTTTGATGGTAACGCGCCACCAAATACACAAAAAATCAAAAGCGAGGGGGGTGGGGGGGAGCAGTAGCTCATTATCATTTAAAGAGACATGCACTGATATGGCTCGCTGTGAACAGAGCTTTTTTTTTGAAAAGGTAAAAAGCGTGTTGTTTTACACGACTATTGAGGAATTTCAACCAAAGTATACTGTAGACATATCATGAAGACCCTAAAGAATCATAACAACTTGTGGAAAATGGGCATCTGATGTCCCCTTTAACTTTAAAACCTTCACAATACATCTGCATAAAATGCACAGTGATAACACAAGTCTGTGCAAATAAATCACAACTAAAGAAACAACCCTTCACATTATAACAAAAGCACGAAAGTGCATGACTATTATTCTATTTATTAGCCCACCAACCAAAAGATCTGAATTATCAAATATTAATTTACAGTTTTGCATCTGTTGACAGAACTCTGCAAATCAGTATGTTTTAACACCACATCATCTCACTTTGAATACAGCAGCCCAGAGATTTGTTTAACAGTCAGTGGAGTATGTAAATACCATTGATGCACGTTCACAAGTGCCAACGCAAACGAGGGGCGCGTTTAGTCCTGTCGAGGGGGTTAATAAGGGATGTATAAATAGGCCAGCGATATTAAATATTGAGATTACATTCAGAAGCATGGAACAATTAAAATGTGACCGTGTAGAGAGGCTCCCGGGGTGGCTCCCTATTGATCACAGCTCTGCCAGGCAAGACCAGAGCTCTTGTTTTGATACTCAGATAGGTAGAGATCTAAGCATCTCAAGGGATCAATTGAAAAGCACAGCCACAAAAACAGCCAATTAGTAGCCACACTCCACAGCCTCCCTCTCTCTCTCTCTCTCTCTTCCTCTCATTCTAGTAAATTCCGAGGGCCTCGGTGGTTTTTTTTCTCCACGCAGACTCGGTTTCCAAACAAACCAAGATGCATATATATACACACGACAAGGAGCTTGATCCCTTGTAGCGGGTAACGCCAAATGCAAATGAACCTCTCATGCCCTTCGTCCCCCAGAAGTCCATCCACGTTCCCTCGTCTGAATTTCATGTTCTGAGTTCTGGAACCCCGGTGTAATTCATTATCCCTGTCAAGTTAATGTTCCGTGTTGAGCCATATGGCGAGGCTAACACGCGCAATAAAGGAAATTCCTTCAACTTGTTATAATCAGCACATTAGGCTGTCCAAATACTGACATAAACAGCTTTATTGTGTTTGCTGCATTTTCTCTTAAAATTCCTGACAAAAACAGGAAAGCAGGCAGGAAAGCGGAGCGGGGGCTGGGGCTAAACTTGGAGGCCAGCAAAAGGAGGGAGGGTGAGGTAAAGAAAAAGAAAGCTCTACAGCTGTCTAAAGTTTGTGTCGGCAAGAACCTTGAGCTATCAGTGCAGAGTCCTGAACACTCGATGCCCACACACGAACACAAGCAAACACACACAAACACTCACAGACATAACAATGCCAAACAGCCATACACCTACTCGCTCACTGGCTCGGTGGCTTTTAAAATGGATCCTTTTGTTTCTTCGTCTGGAGTGTTTGTGTATCTCTCCATTGTTTTCGAGGCTTTTGATGTTTGACAGTCGGCAAGGACGGGGCCTGAATCCAAGGGTCCCCTCCCGCCCTCTCCAGGCCCTCCTTTGCACAATCCCACCCGAGCAGGTAGGAAGGGGGTGGAGGGGTCTGTTTTTTTTTTGCCAGCAAAACGCACAGAGGGGCACAATCTCAAACACACTCTACCCCTGAGCTCAGCATCAATTTCTGTTAATTACAGTCTTGTCAGCAGTGGCATTATTCAAACAGCTAGCGCAAATGTTAATGAGCTCTTATTTGCATATTTATTTTTTTCTTTGTTGAAATGTCATTGATTATTATGTTCTACGATGATGAATGCCTCTGCTGATGCACTCTGATATGTAATTAGTCATTAGATGGAATGAATAGATCAATTAAAAGGAGGGAGAGAGGACAGGATTAAGGACGAATCAGAAGAAAGATGGAAAAAAGATTGAAGAGGATTATGGGAGTGGAGAACGAGATTGTCGTCTTAAGGTGAGTCATGAGCGTTTCTCATTGGTGGATGTGTCCTGGTGTCTCCTACAGTTAAACCTGGGGTATTTAACCATTTTCAGGCCCAGGAAGCCATTGGTGGATAGTGCAAAGTTGGAGCAGTGGCCCCCGTTACATGCTGTATAGAACTAAAAATAGGCCTAGCATACAATAACAATATTTATACACATACTTTGAAAAAAAATGCATTATTGATAATAAATCAAGTATATATTTTTCAATTTTACTCAACATTCTCTTCTACAACAAAAATAAATAATATATAAATAATAAAATAGAACATTTTTATAAAAATAATTTGGAATTTGACTAAAATTGTATTCATTAAAATAAATTAAATTAAATAAAAAATGCCCTGTATTGCTTCTGCAGAACCCTTGTTAACAACACCTGATGTAAGAACAACCTCTCAGAAGAAATTTATATTATTTATTTTTAAAATATAAAAATAAAAAATTCAATTAAAAATGAAAATGAATTAAATTAAATTAAATATTTTTACTCCCACAGAACCTTTGCAGATGCCTTGTTAAAAGACTCCTAATGTAAGAATAGCATCTCAAAATTATTTGTTAATGATTATTTTTAAAATATGTCAATTAAAAAAATTAAATTTTAAATTAGTATCAACTACCTCACTAAGTACCTCTGCAGACCCCTTGTTGAGGACCCTGATGTAAGAACAGCATCTCAAAAGATTTTTTTGTTTGACCTTCTAGAAAACATCCTTGCAGTGACTCTTTTACCTTCTCGTTGAGAATCTCATTGAGAATCTCACAGGTTTGCAGGATCTCCCGACTCACCAGATGGGGAAGAGGGACCTGTGTGTGGACTTGTCAACAAACACGGCAGCTGGATTTGTCCTAAACACCCCCACCTCAGAAAGTCAATGGGATGACCAGGTCTGCGCAATGTGATTTGCTGTTGTTACTGGGGGGGGGGGAAACAGGGGGAAAATGTTTTCTTTTGACCTCTGCGGTCCCTAACTTAACCACCCTCTCCAGCCAATGCCCACTAAACCCCAATACGAGACGGCGAGAGAGAGAGAGAAATGCATTACTGCAGACCAGATGGGAACATTCCACATGACCAAACCAATCAATCACCTTGGTGGGACGCAGGTGCGCCACAGCCGTGCAGCAACACACCATTTCACAGTCTATCGGCCACAAACACATGGTCACCAATCAATGGCCCCCTGAGGACGCGCGCTTCTCCCCTACCCCACCAGTTCATGGCTGATGACTTCATAATCACACATCCCTCTCTCTCTCCTTTCTCCTCCTCTCGCTCTCCCCCCTCGGCGGAGGAGTGTGATGAGCTATCTAATAACCCTTTCTTTCACGCACCCACCGACGATCTCGCCACGTTGGCTGATGACTCCCCTCGAGCTAACCCACGCAGCCTCACGTGTCTGTGAGACAGTCACTTGTGGTCAGAGCCGATGCTGTGCATCGAGAACGCGGTGGAAAAACAGGAGGGCGGGGCGTACTTTTATGTCCCAGGATGGATATCGCATCATCTGAGCCACATCAAAGGCTCTGCAGCCGGCTGGTATCAGATGCCAAGCAACTGTTAAACAATGGGGCCTCACTGGAAGGAAGGAGAAGGATGAATGCAGGAGGGGAATTTTGATCCCACTCGGGCGGCGCTCCCGGCATACTCTCAAACTAACACGCAAGCATGCTCTTTAAAATCCTGTTTAAAGACACATTCGAGTTGCTGAGAGACTCGGATAGCGGAGAACAGGCATATGTCAGAAGCAAAGAAAGAGCTGTCAGTATTAAAACATTTCTCTTTTCATACTGGAGAAGTGTTTAGTAACACTTCTCAAGGTTCTGTCAGAGAGAAATCGTGTCACAGAGAGGGAAGTGTGTGAACACAATTCACTCTGTATGTGTGAAAGTGTGTTGGGGGCCTAGATGCTACCAACCCACAGAGATATTTTTAATACTGCTGGTGGAGTGGACACTGTACACACCAAATTATGCAAATATGGGTGCTGGGTGGTTTATATTATAACAGTTGGAGCTCTGTATTGTCCAATCAGAAGCCAGGACTGGAATGATCCATTTTATAATATAGAGGTACACTACTGTTCAAAAGTTTGGAGTGTGTAAGATTTTTTTTTTTTTTAAGAATTAATATGTTTATTCAGCAAGGATAGATTAAATCAAACAAAGTAACAATAAAAACTTTTATTTTAAATAAATGGTTTATTTGAACTTTCTATTCATCAAAAAATCCTCAAAAATTTTATCACAGTTTCCACAAAAATATTAAGCAGCATAAGTGTTAAGCAGCATAAAAGTTTCTTGAGCACCAAATCAGCATATCAGAAGGATTTCTGAAAGATCTTGTGACACTGAGAACTGTAGAAAATTCAGCTTTGCCATCACAGAAATAAATTACATTTTAAAATATGTCAAAATAGAAATGGTTATTTTAAATTGCAAAAAAATATTTCATAGTGCTGTTTTTATTGTATTTTTTATCAAATAAATTCAGCATAAGTGTGAGATTTCCTTCAAAAACATTGATTTTTACAACATTTTCCAGGCCCTAAACATTTGAACAGTAATGTACTTGTCAACAACTGAGATACAACTAAAAGTATTTAAACATTAAAAATTAAATTAATATTAAACAATATGTATGGAAAATGTACTCAAAAATATATTTTAAAACAGAAAAAGCTGAAAATATTTATCTCTATTAGTACTTCTCTGCCTTATTAAAGGGCAAATGAGGAAAGTGATCTTTATAAAAGTGCAGCAACTATAGCAACTGTCATGAGCTAACTGCATCTGTATGTGTTTTTATTGTGAGGGTTTAAATCTGAAGGTTGCATTCGTTTTCTTTCACAAACAATGCCAGACCTTGGATTGTATACACTGTATGTGTATGTGTAGATAATGCTGGAGTGCTGCTGCACTGAGAGTCTTACACACAGCTACTCATTCATGGGATTCATCTCTCCTCTCTGGATTAGTTGTGGGGGAGGATGGGTTATTTCTAGGCAGACTGACTGCACGCTCACCACCTGAGACCCCGAGCCAGGTGTGTGTGTGTGCATGTATGTGTGTGTATATGTAAGAACAGCACCTGTGGGGCACAGCAGGAGCTCGGCCACACACAGGTGGGAGCCAGAAGCCCTACTGTCCATCCCATGAGCCCCCTCTCATTTCAACAGGTCGTTCCGTAATTATACTCAACACAGCCCATTAGCCATCAGCCTTCAGAAAAACATATGCTCCAACATCGCTACACACCGCATGCCTACGCGTGAAAGACTGTGGGGGAGATCGTCTTCCACTGGACACAGTGCCTGAGAATACCTCCAATCTGCTTTTTCTACACTGTAATATTCTTCAATGGCTGTGATAATGAGAAAAATTAGATGCTTCGTGTCGTGCCTGACAACGCCCCTTAGCTGTTATAAATTCACTGTAAACCACAGCTTCTTGGGGCTTATTGCTTTATTAAAATCTACACTATTTTATAAATAATGTATAAAAAATAAATATTTATTTTGAGATTCGCTAAAGAGTGACATTTAAGTGTTATTTAATTATTAGTGTTTTTTAGTGCTGGGCAGTAAAACCAAAAATTTGTATTGTATTTTTTGAGCTTTTGTTTTATAGTGGATTACTTTATTGTTAGGAGTACGCAGAATAACATTGTAAATGTTAAATACAAATGTACTATCAAAAAAGCTGGTAATCAAATCAATTTATAAAACTAACAATTTGGTTAATCTTTTACAATGTAATCAAACGAACAATGTAATAATTCATTTTATTCATTCATTTTCGAAAAGTATACTGTTTACATTAAAATATGAATGAAAAAGTTTGTGATATTGTGATAATGTTTTAATTGTATTATTATTATTACTTCAAGAAGTACTACATTGTACTGTCCAGCAGTAATATATTTCTGCAATATAAACATAGTAATAAATTTTATGTCATAATTTCTAGAGCCCAACCGATATGGATTTTTTGGGGACCGATACCGATATTAGGGCGTAAAAAGGCCGATATCGATATATCGGCCCATATATTCTTTGTGTATGTTATAGTACAGTGCCAGTCAAAAGTTTGGACACTTTCCCATTCCTGTGTCCAAACTTTTGACTGGTACTATATATAGAATACTATAGTATATACATAAACAGAATATATATACATAAACACATTTATTGTAATGATCACTCAAATGTGGTGATCAAACACTTATAATGACGTGACAAAGATATGTAATGGAGGCAGGGCATTTAACAATTTAACAATAAACTTTATTATCCAAAATGAGTCTGACATCAGTGCACTGAACAGTAAAGGTGAAGTTTATTTAACTTTATTTCAATTCAGTTCCATTCAACTTTATTCCATTGAAGTTTATTTCACTTCAGAACATTCATTCACGGATTTGCGCTACTGTCTTCACACACAGACGAAACTTACTAGAGAAGTGTGAAGTGTGACACAATATACCACTGTAAATAAATACAATTTAAATTCACATCTCGCGCACTTTAATGCCCTTTGAATGTAACGTGTGCGTTCCCTTGAAACTGGAATCGTGGCGGAATATCATGTGAAGTCCACTTTGCAGGGCACTTACGGTCGAATAAGACAACGCTTGAATGCTGCAGCCTGAACAAGAGACCTCCTTACTGAAGTTAAAGTGTTAACTTCATTAATTGAACTGTAGAATATAAAGAAAATAATGAAACATATATATATACACAAGAACTAAAGTACGCTTTGAATAAAACTACAAAGTAATCTAAAAACAGAATTCTCTTGCTGAATTATTTTATTGTTTTTATTGCATTTTGTTTTATTGTATATTAGATATTATTTTTACTACCATTACTGGGACTGGCATCTTTTTTCATCACTATTCTTCATTTGTATTGATGTTTTGGAAATGTTTGGTGTGTAAAACAATCATGCCAATAACTTTGAACCTCACTTTGAACTTTGAAACTGAAAGCTGAAAGAAAGAGACAGAAACAGAAAGAGGGAAAGAGAGCGAGAGACTGAGAGAGACATAGAGAAGTCTGGTAAAGTCATTGACAGCAGCAGGGTGCTCTGGGTCCAGACTGCATTTGTTTCACTGGCAGAATTCCTTCCTAATGAATCACTGCCCTTCAACTTCGCATTTTCATTTAACAATCACTAACATTTTCATTGGCATGAACTGCTGCTGAGTACCAAGGGATAGAACTGGGGGGGGAGGTGGAAAAAGATGGAAAAAGACAGTGGACACAGCAGAAGTCGAGACTAAAGTAGAGATTAAAAATGGCGACAGATGAGTGGAAAAGAGGGGGTTAATGAGAGGAGGGGATGATGGGTGGAGACATTGAGAGTACAGGGAAATGCGAGTGATGCAGGATGCTGAATAGAGGAAAACATGAAGGACAGAGAAATAGAACCCAGAATCCTTCATACACACTCCAGTAAAGACTGAAAGCAGATTTGGGTGTTGTTTTGTTCAGGCTTCATTATGCATGTAACGGGATTGGATTAAATAATGCCAGCTAATGATACAGTCATCAAAGCCCAAAGTGCCACATGCTGCTCGTGTTACTGAGTAAATCCAACTGTGCTGCACATGGATGCAGAATGTAGGCGTCGCCTTTTCATGTGTCATTCAGCATTACTGAGATTTCTGGCACATTTCTGGACGCCATCATAAGTTGAACTAGTGGGCGCAACATATTAAAGATACAAGAATTCAAAATATTCTAAGGCCTGAAACACACACTATACAAGAGCACTGACTCACACGATTCCAGCTACACAAGCTTGATTTCATGCAGTTGCATGCTAATATGTGTCAGGACATAAGTATGGGTTGCATTTAAAAAGAAAATATTGCAAGTTAGTTAAAATAATTCCATTAGTTAAATGGGATTTTAATTAGTTAAAATAAACACCATTTGACTAATACATTTCTATGACTTTTCCAATTGTTGTGTTGAGTAGATTATAGTTTTTAAAAATTGAAGAATGACTATAAGTTAAGTACTTAGTACTAAGTTAATTTATTAAGTACTTAATAAGTTAAGTATTTAAGAAACAATACAGAAACAATACGAATACAATGTACCACTACCATTCAAAAGTTTTGGTTTGGTAATATTTTTGAGCACGTCTCTGCCTGCATTTATTTGATAAAAAAATGAATATTGTGAATTATTATTGCAATTTAAAATAACTGTTTTACATTTTAATATATTTTAAAATGTAATTTATTTCTGTGACGGCAAAGCTTATTTTTTTTTAGCAGCCATTACTCCAGTCTTCAATGTCAAATGATCCTTCAGAAATCATTCTAATAATCATGTTGAAAACAGTTATGCTGTTTATTATTTCTGAGGAAACTGAATTTATTTTCTAGGATTCCTTGAACAGAAAGACCAAAAGAACCACATTTATTTCAAATAGAATTATTTGTAACAAAGCAAAAGTCTGTCACTTTTGATCAATTTAAAGCATCCTTGCTGAAACAGTATTCATTTATCTAATAAAAAAAATCTTACTGACACCAAACTTCTGAACAGTTGTGTATATAATTCACAAAAATCTATAATTGTATTTATACAAACAAATATATATTCAATAATTACACATATCAACATAAATCATAAAAAATATAAGAAAATCTTTATTAATAACAGAAATTTTCATGAATTCTTGGGATTTTGTTCATTTCCATGACTTTTTCAGGCCTGCAAATCATGCTTCTAGCAAGTCACCTGAATAATAATACATTGGCTTTAACTGGATCGATACCACCACAGTAAAGCACATACAATGGGACCGCATGCTTGCAATGTGAAGGCTCAACATGTACATCACCATATTGGTTTCTGGCTTAAGCTTTCAGAATGGCCTTAATATTTTTGTTGTTTTTACTGTCAGGATTTTTTTCCCCTGCTTGTACATTTGATAACAGAACTCTATAGACAGTGCAGACGCATTGCAGACAGATTAACTCAGGCGGTAATTTCAGTCACCCCCAATGGCCTGTGACAGCAGGCTTCCAAGACCTCTCTATCAGCAGGGCTCTATCAGCTCTGCTGCCCTCCCCCGCACGACTCAGAGCTCTCCTGGCCCTCTACGAACAGCCCCGCAGACATAAGCGCACCAGGCCACAGCTGATCTCTGCAGCTGGCCGGCCGACCGGCCTGCCTGCCCGCTCGCCTCACCCCCTCCGCACAGAGGCCCGGGCCTGGGGAAGCCAGGGCAAGGGCGGATGACGGGTGGATGGATAGATGCGTGGATGTAAGGAAGGGAGGAGGGGCGTCGTTGGAAGAAGAAGCAAAGGAGAGGGATTTGTGGCCTTTCAGGCCGTCTTGGGCTCTTCACGCTTGGTTGAGCGCAGTAACAGATAAGCGCACCCTGGAGCTCTGCATAATGACCAGCTACATCCACTACACTTCACACTAGTGCCACCAGACTCCCACACCACTACAGATGTCTGCTCTGAGCTTGTGTCAGTACACATTGCTTCCAGCATCTTAAACACTCCTGTGTGCGAGCGGCTAAAGTTGAGGCTGCTCAAATGTCATGTACAGTGCCTTGTTAAAGTATTCACAACCTTGACTAATTCACAAGGGCCGTTCACACAGGACGCGCTGCTGCATTCAAAAACAGCTAGATGCAGGGCAGTGACAGGGAAGAGAGGGGTGTTTTAAAGTAGCTTCTTGTAACTTGACACAGCTTTTTAAAATCAGTACTCATGGCGCGAGACACTGAAAACAGTGAGAATACGTCTGAAAATGTCTTTCTAGTGCATGTTTA
This sequence comes from Spinibarbus caldwelli, assembly GCA_039654775.1. Lineage (NCBI taxonomy): Eukaryota > Metazoa > Chordata > Actinopteri > Cypriniformes > Cyprinidae > Spinibarbus > Spinibarbus caldwelli. Next base: position 30,296,427 of record CM077220.1, on the reverse strand, counting down.
TATAGATCTGCAACAGCTAATTGATAATAATCAATAATGAAAAGAATCAACAATGACTATGATTATGGATTAATTGCATCAAAACATCTACAAGCCATGTCACTTTTACAGCAGCAAAGAAACACATTTTCATGGACAAATTAACTGTTTAATCAATTATAAAAATAATCGTTACTAGCAGCACTATTTATATAGATCAACTATTTAATGAAAGAAAACAGTATGAAAAGTCCCTTAGAGCCAGTAAACACAAACAGGTGTTTTAGCATAAAACATTCATTAGACAAACATCTTTGACCACTGAGCCACATACCGCTGCCTTTTCAATTTATTTTAAGATGCCGTGTCAAAAAGTTCACTTGAAGAATAAACAATAGCATGTGCTTAGAGGTGGTGTCTTTAAATGTCTCTAAAACCTTTGGCCTTTTTTTGAAAAGAAATTAAACTTATTCAGCAAAGATGCATGAAACTGATCAAAAGACTTTTATAATGTTACAAAAGATTACTTAAAATAAAATGCTGCTTTTTAAAACTTTTTATTAATCAGCTCCAGAATCAAAGTCTGGTGTAATGGCGGCTGAAAATTATGCTTAAAAATATATTAAAACAGAAAATGGTTATTTTGACTTGTAATAATATTTCACATCATTACTGTTTTTGCAATATTTTGATAAATAAATGCAGTCTTGGTAAGTACAAGAGACTTCAAAAACATTTAAATAATATTACTGACCTCAAACTTTTGAATGGTAGTGTATGCGAACACAAAGGGAGGGTCATTATGACATAATTGGAGGGGTAGGTGGAAGACAGACATGCTTAATAGGGTGCATTAGTGAGCAGAGAGAGGAAGGAATGAATGACAGGCAGGAAGAGGATAAAATGGAGGCATACAGGGAGGAGGTGGAAAGAGAGTTCTCGAATGCACCTGCGGCCCTGCTGTGTTGTGTAGCTGCTCTACGGGATCGTGCACCTGAGCAGCACCTGGTCACGATCAGAGTGCCAGCCAGAGGAGCGGCCCTCAGAGGCCCCACACGTACACCTGCCTCTACCGCTACACACCAGGGAACCAGAGCACAGCGTACAGCTTCATGCTCAGCCTTAAGGAATAATTAAAAAGCAAATAAATAAATAAATCACATGCAGGACGAGATACGTACAGATAAGCCGAGCACTGGGAAAAATCTTTTTTTCCCTTCCCTCAGCTGAACAAAAGGATAGCGAGAAGCATCTTGGCATCTCTGTGCTGCTCCTCTTGTACACAGGGAAAAAAAACACACCCGGGCTACAAAACGCTCTGCACACTTTGCATTGTCACTAAATGACTGCATAATTTAATTTCCTGGAAAGCCATTAGGTTTCATCAAAGGAGATGAGAAACAGATGAGAACAATTCTCTTATGCATGGAGAATTCATTTAGTGGCGCGGTATGTGCGGGAGCGCCACACTAACACCACACGCACTGCAGGCAGAAAGTTGGGATGCAAATTTCTGAAATTAGTGTGCCGTTCCACAATTATTTTGCACATGGCGTAAGCGTGCCGAGAGAGATTAAATGACTGCAAACCACCTGTGTGACACTCAAAAACAATGCGCTACTCCAAGCATGCAGCCAGAACTGCAGTATATAGATTGATATGAACTAAATATATAATTCTGCTAAATGAAATGGCCTTGCCAAGAATTATACTGTAGTTTTAGACTTTTAGGGTAAGGGTAAGATTGTACTGAAACTACTGGATCTCTGCATGGCCCTCATTCAAAAAGGTATCAAATAGGGATGCACTGATAGTACAATTACTGATAAACTGATAATATAAGTTGTTAACCAATAAATCACAGTCATTAAATTTCTACACTACTCTTACTAAACAAATAAAATACTAAAACTAAAACAGACTGATTTTAAACACTACAAGTGAATGAAGGCATCAACATTATAATGTCATTTTGATATTAGCTAAAGATTACATTTAAATTATTAATAATATTGACCAATAAAAACTCCTTAATAACAGCACCAGCACTGTGGTGTAGCCACAAATCAGCATATTAAAATAATTTCTGAAAGACCATGTAACAGTGAAGACTGGAATAATGGCTTCTGAAAATTCAGCTTTGCCATCACAGGAATAAATTACATTTAAATAGTAAACAGTTACCTAAAACTGTAATAATATTTCAAAATATTACTGCTTTTATTATATTTTGAATAAAAATAAAAGCAGCCTTGGTGATCAAAAACAATAACAATTCTTACTGAACCCCAAATAAAATCTTACTGTGTAAACTGTATATAATATAATGTAATATAATAATATACTTGTTAAATAAAATCATCATACGTGATCAATGAATTACTGAAATTAAAACATTTATTTTACACAATACTTGCTCAAATTTTACAAAACAATAAAAAAATAAATAAAAATTGGAAAACAAAAACCAAGCAATTTAATGGTCAGAGTTATTGTGTGATATCTATCACTGGTGAAGCTGAGAATCTGAGACTCCTTTCACATATTCACCTTTGCTTTCTGTCGCTAAGGATACATCATTCGGGAGGGCCAGAACAACAGTAACACTTCAACAATATCTACTGCCGTCTTCATACAGCGGTCCTGGGAGAGGAGCATTTAGGTGCCACTAAGGTGAAAGGTGGCAGACCAGCCATGATCTTCTTCTCTGGGGATGAGATGGGGATGGAGATTTGGCCTGGGGGAGCATTGGTGAACCCTCTAATGTCCCAGGTGAGGAACACAAGCTCCTGGGTTACACTAGGCCAACTAATAGATTTGATCTAATTGGTAATATCACACGGGTGCAATCACTAGATGTGTCTTCAGAGATCAGAGCTGACTAACACAGCTTAATATAGATGTGTACAGAAGGCCTGAACCCGGCAGAAGAAATCCAAGTCTTACTGAATCACTTCAGTCGCGAATGGGGCTGTATATGTGTATGTGCGTGTGTTGATGCTGCTAATAATAAGCAGATTATATTTAATAGAACAGAGAGGATGTGCGGCAGGCCACAGGAACGTGAGTGCATCCACAAGCCAGTCAGCATTGTTAAAAATATAGACAGGCACATGGATTGAAATGCTGGCGAATGACAAACACACAGTCACATGCTCAAACACACACACACACACACACACACACACACACGTTTATGGTAATTAAATCAAATGGACTAATCTAAACCAGCTGAAATCTTTCATGAGTGGCTTGCGGAAGAACAGAAGAGTAAAAAGAGAGAATTTCTCAGATACGAGGAAGTCCGGAAATGTCCTTGTAATATCTTTTGTCTCTCTTTAATGCTCAGCCATCAGTGTGACTGAACGCAGAAATCCAGAATTCCACAATGAGATGGTAACTTCACTGACTTCATCAGAAGTCCTCTTCTCTCTCATCTCAAACTTTCATCTCATCAGAGAATATGTGAAGTCAAAAATTCAATACATGTCATTTTGAAAATAAAACCAGGAGGCTTTATGAAAAAAAAAAAAACAGTAAAAATGAAGACATGCAAAAAATAAATCTAAGAGCAGAAGGAAGGCATTTGACTGGTTGAGGTAAAGTGAGATCTTTATGAAGTGTCACTGAATGATAAAGGTCACTGATGACTTTTTCAGCATTTTCTGTGATTCGGATAGATAATGTACAGATTCTTCTTAAAGTCACAATGTGAAGGAAGTAGCAAAAAAATAATTTTCTTCCATATTGTGACACATCCAAGTGAAAAAAAGGTCACTGAAAAAAAAAATTTCCAGCACCCGACCAACTAATACTAGCACTTGCCTATTCTATTCTGTTCTATTCAAAAAAAAAAAAAAACCCTTGCTATGTGTACTGTGCTAGACTAACTGAGACTGAGCACTTGTATACTGTTGGTCTCTAGTTGGTCTGATTGCTTCTATTGTTCTCCTCATTTGTAAGCCGCTTTGGATAAAAGCATCTGCTAAATGATTAAATGTAAATATAAGCAGCACTGCACGGTTTTTATCCAATCAGATACTCTCTAATAAGAGTGTCCCTCCCTCAAATAAAAAGCAAATCATTGTTAATGGATCTTAAGAATATTAAAAATACATCCTGTTTGTCATTTCATGGGATCTTCGAACAAACTGATGTTAAAGTACTATATTTGTATGTGTGCAGTGAGGCACCAAAATTAACTTGTTACAGAAACACAAGCCAGAATTAAAGTTTTCATTTCGTCACTTATTTAATTTGGGTAATTAAGTAATTTAACTTGTATGCTTTCAAGGGTGTTGTATTCTCAGGTAATAAACCAGTGGGAGAGCAGTAAACTTTGTTGGTAATGAGCCGCCACCAACTAGTTCAGCTGAACAAATTTTACATTTTACTATTTTAGAATGCTTTTTGGTCAAGATGAAGTGAGTCCACAATGCTGAGATGTTTACCTGTTGTAACTTATCCACATTTTGTGAACAAAATAGATGATGACACTGTAAAATGCAAGAATCTGAGAAGTGCAAATTAAATGCCACTGTTTCAGTCAAATTTCAACTGCATTAAAAAAATTAGTCAAAATGTGAACACAAACTGTACGAGTCATGGCAGCTTATTCTGCAGCTTTCCATGCAGTTCTGCAGCCACAGATTTCATTTAGCCCTGCTGATGACTATTTACCACAATGCTTTCGGGAAAAAGGTTCACTGGAAATGAGCGTGACCTGACAGACCAGCACTAAACTCCAACGGAGGTGAGCATTTTGCCAGGAAACAGCTTCCTGAGACCATGTATGTGCATTATTCCCATCTACCGCAATTCACAAGCTTCCCTTGAGCTGCAAAGCAACAAGCTTCACCTTAGGTTTCAGGAAGTTTACAGCAAAACACATGTACAACTGATTGCAGCGTTTTTTTTCCAATGAGCGTTCAATTTAAAACTCATGTACCGTGTTTTAGACCGTTGTAGACCGTTTCATCAAGTCTAAAGCCAGGGCGGCTCTATCCGTGCCAACTGTTACCCATGGAGTCTGGAATGTCAACAAAGTACTAAACTAATTTGTCTTTTGTGATGGTAATCTGTTTTACCAGTAAATACTGGCTGCGCTGAAGAAGCAGGATTCTCTACGTGCATGCAGATTTCTTCTTAATCTAAAGCTGCATTAAGCCTTATTAAATATTGCTTAAAACTTCAACATAGAGTCATCATTATGCAACATGCTCCAGTGTTACAAACGGACAAGCACACAAGCAAGCACAGTCTGTGCGCTATGGTTGGCTGATCAATTGATTATAGGGTTAAACTGCACTACAAATTATGTTAAGGCTTCTGAAAATGGAACAGAAATAATTCATGTTCTGCAGAACTGAATTCACATCGGACAAGGTTTGTGATTACACATTACTCGATGTCATCGGCTGCACCGCATCAGAGGATCGTGTACAGCACAGAACGGTTTTAGCCGTCACAGTGTGGGTGCCACGTGCGAGCAGAAAGACGAAGAGGATGCTGGGTAAGAGGATTGGATCAGGGCGCGGTCACGTGCAGCGCAGACTGACTGACCTCTGACCTCGACACTCTCATGGGCTTTCTTCAAGCATACACACAGACACAAGCAGAAATACACACCGCCACATTCACTCTCACCAGCCCATGGGGTCTAAATGCACCATATAGGAAGATGATGCAACAAAGCGAAATATCTATCCACTCAAACCTCAAAGGTAACGCGCAGTAAAAGCAAACACGGATCACATTCTGCTCCTATCATCTGATACGTAGTTCTACATAAGCTCAAATCCATTACCAACACAGCAGAAGAGAGTGTGACCTTTAAAATGGATCTCCATTATTCAGAACAAGCAGCGGTTACTCTAATTAAAATGTTATGTCAAATAAACAGTCATTACCAGCCATCTGCCTAGCACTATAAACTGTAACAAGTTCATTATCATACACAATAGCTGACCCCAGGTAACCCCAAGCTGCTCTCAACATGTCATACTTCACTTAGAGAGCGCATGGAACCAGGTCAACGCATGCAGCCCCCACAGGCATATTTAAGACTACTAAATGAAGCATTCAAATTAAATCGCTTAATGGGATAATGGTTTATGAAAGCAAATCAGAGGCATTTCTTATATTAACGTCGTAGACAAACAAGGTTATACGTGTTGAGATTATACAGTTTAAATGAAGCGACATTTTATGTATGATTTATTAAAAAGCGAGATTGGACAAGGTTTTATCAGCTGCAAACAGTTTGAAAAGGTAAACAAACAAGTGCCAGACTTCGATTTCTATTTCCTTCAAGAAACTGCAGACCGGGATTTGTCTTGAGATAATCCACTTAGATTACCACGGCTCTGTTTTTAAACGGCGCATGCAGGAAAAAAAAATGGGTCACATAAACCCACGAGTAACTCATAGGCCAGGGTTCCCTCAGAAATGCCATTCGTGTGATGGTAATGCTTAATTGTATTACATTCACATTCGAGCTCTGCCTTTTTCATTGGTGAGTAATAACCTTTCAGAGATGATTTAATGAGGTTGCTCCGGAATGGGTAATTCCATGTAAATCCCAGATATTACTGCTGAAATTCAATTTGATAAGACTCGGTCTCCTCGTCCAATCCCAGCAAGATAGCGCAGGCAATTTAGCTGTGCAATCAGATTGTCTAATTCCCTGACACATCATTGTTCCAGATCATTTCCATATTTTGCTACTTATAGGCATAATTAGTGCTGCATCAACAGGACAGAGGAAAACCAAACATCCTCCCTACCTCCACACACACACACAAATGCAGATCAATTGGTAGAGAGATAACATTTTGTTTCGGTGGGCTTCGTGCAGTAGCACCCATCCGTAAACTTGCCACCTTACATGGCAACCAGTCTCCAGGGTGATGCTACAAAGAGCCGGGGTTCAGCAGCCCATAAAGCTGTCATGTGCGAGCACATCACAATAGCGGCAGATAGAGAGACCTCAGATCTAACAACATCCATCAATCATGTTCAAGGGATAAACAGCCCCTTGTGATTCTAATCAAGCCATTTTGTCCGATAAATATATAAGAAAATGCTGTTTGTTTTTGTCATCATCTTAATCATCTTTTGAAAAAAATACAAATAAAAAGTACAATTTAAAGGCTTGATCACCTCGACTCTCATGTAAAATAGTAAGAACAAACACCTTAATAAACAAATGACACCCTGTTTATTAATAAATAAAACTGTGGCACTAAATATATCATGTACTGATTACAGATATGCTACCTTATGAAAAAAAGGACGCAATCTTTCAGAAAGAAAACAGTTATAAATACAGCAATAGAATGTTCACTTCATAATGACAAAATTATCCACAACATCAACATGTTCCAAAATTACACAACAGAAATAACCGTGTGCAATTTTCAGAATCTGCACTGCACGTCATCTTGATGCTGAATAACGTGTATTTATGCTTTGTGTCTGTGGAGTCAGCAAACAAGCAGTAAAAACCAGGGGCCAAACAAGCACAAACTCACAAACTGATACAGATGGAAAATTATTTGAAATATTTTTGGAAGCAAAAGAGGAAGTGGAGCGAGTCAAGTAGAGTTTCACACACCTCTTTGGAAAGAGGAGAGAGATTTGAGAGAGTCCGTGGCTGAGGGGGTTTGTGTGTATAAAATGATCTTTGGCCCATCTGTTTGTTTCACTACCACCCCTGAAACCCCTCCTTCGCTTTCTCTCTCGCTCTCTCCCTCCTTTCCTTCCCATCCCTTCTCACTCTCCTCTGCAAAACAATGCAGTGTGCCACTGGAAGAAGCCGGTGGCTTTTCTGCTAGCTAGCAGACAGTCTTTTGTGATGGAAAACTGTACTGATGGTGTGACTTCCACCCTGGGGGAGGGTCAACTTCTGAAGACAGTTACAGCGCAGGAAGATGCTAAAGAAAAATTAATATAATATAGCATTATACTGTATATAATAATATAATATATAAAATAAATAATGCATTTCTAATACAACATTATTATGTATTATTAGTCAGTGCAGTCTGTTGTCCATTCATGAACGAATGACTATTTAATGAATGGATAAAAAAATATTCATAAATCTGTGTGAATAATTCTGACGAATTCTTCAGTGAATCTGTCAGCGCAGTTACTGAATCTGACTCACTTACTGAGTGAGTCATCATGACTTTCACGTCAGTCTCAAAAAGATTCTTATCTTTTATAATAAATAAAAATCCATCATTTTTAAACGTATCTTTTACAATATATAACCATTCTAATGTTTGGGGTCAGAAAGATTTTTGCACAAAATTGTTTAAAAGTGACAGTGAAGACGCTTATAATGTTACAAAATATTTCTAGTTCAAATAAATGCTGTTCTTTTTCTATTTCAAATAAATGCTTTTCTATTCAACAAAGAATCATGGAACTGCTTTTAACAATAGTAATAATGAGAAATGTTTCTTAAGCACCAAACCAGCATATAAGAATGATTTCTGAAGGATCATACGACACTGAAGACTGGAGTAACGGCTGCTAAAAAAAATTCACCTTTTGTTATCACAGGAATAAATTGCCATTTAACTGATGTCTATTTTATTATAAAACATATTAAAATAGAAAACAATTTATTTTAAAACATTTCACATTGTTAGTGTTTTTGTATTTTTGATCAAATAAATGCAGCCTCGGTAAACATGAGACACTTCTTTCAAGAACATATTAAAATCTTTCTGAACACAAACTTCTGAACGGTACAGTGTAAAATTACTTTTTATTTATAATCTTTTATATTAATATTAAAATAAATAAATGTTAAAATATTTAAATAAAATTCAGTGTGCAAATACGCAACATCCTCACCCATCTCTGGCACTTCCTGTGGTGACTGCCTTCAGAGAGAAATGCCTGATCAGTCCACACACTGCTAAATGGATTGATGACAGAAAGACGGGTGTGAAAGAGAGACAGGGTCAGAATCACCTTGGATACTCACCCATTATGCTGGAGCTCATGAAAGGTGTTGGGGACAATCCTTCATGGGACACTAATCGACTGTCACTCAAGTGATCAGCATAATGAGTGCTGCCTCCAAACCCCTGGGGGAAAGAGATCACAGCATTAAACACATTATTAGCTGGACCTGCTAATTGAGTGCTATGACACTCTTCTAATTACTGGGGGAAAAGAGGGGAGCGCGACTGGTCAACTGTCCCCCGAAACGATCGATATTTCTCCACTCTCCTCATTAAAAAACACTTTCTTCAAAGTCTTTGATAAATTTCATTAAAAGGGCAAACAAAGCCCTGAAGAGAAGATAGCGCTTGTGCTGCGATTGTGTAATTGTAATAAAGCTAATGGGGCACAAACAACAACAAAAGAAGCCATTTGAAATTCATCAACAAAATTCATGTCACATTAAAATGGTTTGTTTGATTCCATGCTTTCTCCTGCCATTCCATATGGGGATATAACAATAATAATAATAACTTTTTTGTTTTCTAACGATTGAGTGCACTGTGTTTTGCTTACTTTTTAAGATCAGTGCCACAACTAGCGCACATCTTTAGAGATGCTTCTAGAAGTTTCTAGCTCGGCTGTAAATGCCGTTGCCAGGCAATATTCATTTTGGCTTTGTGTGGCAATCCTACTTTTTTGTCAACCTTCATTCATGATAACATTTTTATGTGGTATATTGTTAAAAAAAAGTCCTAGACCAGTCAGGATTTGTGTGCATACGACGCATCAGAAATGACATAAAACTGATGCAGTGACATGTTTACTAGGGCTCGACACAGATCATGTCTTTATGCCAAAAGCCTGCTTGTACTTAAAAAGTAGAATAAATAAGTCAGGTTCTCTCCTTGGCAGCTGAGGTCTGCCCTTTCATGACCGTTATCAGCTTTGGGGGGCTTAGGTCTAAATATCGGTCACAGTATGGGCCTTTAAAACTCACAGTCTCCCCCAATAAAAGATACTCTGTGGCTGTGTTAATCCTGGAGCCGGTGAAAATCCGCCTGGTGCTACAGTCAAATGTGTCCCCAAACCATATTAACTCTCTCCTGAGGGGCCTACAGCTACCGACTGTCCATTACTGCGGGCTTTTCCTTCTCTGCTTTCAACAAAAAATATATCACGGACTATTACTGTTCGTGATTTTTTGTGTCTGTTTTCCAAACGGATGGCGATTGAGTAATTTCAAAGGCAATGGATTGTTTTGCGGGGCAGAATCGATGCAGAGAGGTTCCCTATCGTGTTCCTGCCGTTTGTGTTAATAATGCTATGAACTGCCTGACTAATGGCTTCTCCCCTGAAGAGACACAGTGGGAGGGGGTGGCAGGGGAAAAACAAGCCCCCGAACTGCAATGTCCTCCCCAGCAATTTGGTAAGCATGATTTAGTAGGCTTTCCGACTGAGGTTAGCACACAGATGCAGGCAAACGTATGCACAAATACAATTAAAGGGATAGTTCACCCAAAAACAAAAATTCAATTACTCAACCTCATGTCGATCCAAACCCGTTAGACTTTCATTTATGTTTGGAACAAAAAGGAAGACATTAATGAAACCTGAGAAAACTCTATTCACCCAAAACTTTCAAGGTTCAAAAAGTTTTATCTCACAATTCTGAGTTTTTTCTCAGAATTGCATGTTATAAACTCGCAATTTCGAGTTCTAAAGTCATATAAACTTGCAATTCTCACTTTTTTCTCGCAGCTGTGAATATCTCACAATTCTGACTTTTCTCGCATTTTCAAGTTCATATCTCTCAATTCTGAGCAAATAGGTCAGAACTGCGAGATATGAACACAACTGCAAGCTATAAAGTCCATTTCTGAAGGAAAAAAAAGACTGACCATTTTCTTACAATTGTGAGTTTATATCTCACAATTCTGGCTTTTTAACTCACTATTTGTGTTATAAAGTCAGAATTACAGATATAAACTTGCAGATGTAAACTCATAATTGCGAGAAAAAAAGCTGAATTGTGAGATAAAGTTGCAATTACCTTTATTTTTTTTATTCAGTGGCAGTAATGGGTTTATACACCTTCATCTTATGTTCTGAACAGATTTAATTTAGGCTTTTATGTGCTTGCTTGGCATGTGAAAACAATCCTCACTGGTTTTTATGGAATTTCAAACATGCTTATAGGTAAATGATGACAGAATTAAAATTTTTGTGTAAACTACCCCTTTAACCTCTTTATCATCCATATTTTCCTTCCTGGCCTTTTGAGTCTGCCCAATGGCAGCTATCTGAATGTCAGAAAAGTGCAGTGGATGGGAAGCTGAGTTAATGAGGAGATCGGTGAGAGCATTAGATCATCAATCATGCTGCCTTGTGATCTCAGAATGCGCTGCTTGTTACTCATGCTCTCAGTGGTGAATGGTTAGTCTGGTCTAAATAACTGCCACGTTGCTGCTTAAGCATGCAAGCCAATGCTCCGTTCAAGAAAACATTTCTCAGATGCTCCTTCGCATCCCAGGTGAATGCCCTGGTCCCATTTTAAGGCGTTGGGGATGGGTGATAGTGGCGTGATGGACAGGAGCGAGGCACTGTGGGACAGCGGGGTGTGCGGCAGAGGTGGTGCATGCGGGTTGGGCTGTCAGATGGGAGGCCTGAAGCCACGGCTGCCCAGGATGTGATGCCTGGCTGTGGGCCAAGGTCAGCTAGCCGGGGCTCCAGTCTGTTCACAGTCCACTAATCACACGCGTACAGAGAGGGAGAAGAAGAGAGAGAGTTGCTCTTGTGAAAAAGAGCCTGCTTAAAATGGTTCACAGTTTCCGTGTGAGAGAACAAGGGAAACGTTAGTCGATAGGATCCTGTGCTCTTTGCAGGTAACACAGAAATACAGAAAAGCTGTAACCCCTATTTAGTTATCTGATAGGAGATCTGTGTGTAGCAAGACTGAAAAAGTAATGTGACGGATGAAGACGCTGATTAAATCTAGCAGGCACTTCACAGCAACCGGCTGCAGCTCTGCTAAAGCTCTTGTGGCTTTTTAAGGGTAAACCACAAAAGACTGAGATAGATTCTCACGATAAGAGCAAACCCCAGACAATAGCTTTCTAACTTTGTTGCTGGCCATGAGTAATGGACACTGCTGGGATCCAATTAATATCAAGAAGGTTGAATAGTAACTTGTAAGTGTAAAGGCTGGAATACACACAATTTGTAAAATCTGTTTAGAGTTTAAAACACTACTCATCATATATTTGCCAACTTTTTAAATTGTTATCGAACAAAAACTTGGCATCAATGACTTAATGAGGGTCACACACTACCAGACTTTCAAGTCACTGCGAACACAAAAAACTCACAGAAATGTGTTCCTCGTTGCAAGGAGACGCATGACAAATGAAAACAATGTGTTCTAAAATCGGCTCAAAATATAAAACGTCTGAAATCACCAGACTGGATGGGTTCAAAAAAAGAGAGCCCATCATACACTACAAAATTTTTCTGTCTCTGATTTTTGGAAAGCAGCACATCCAGACAGGGTGGGGGTGGGGGTGGGGGTAGGGGGGAGAGACTTAGAAATACGACTATTTCTACGTCGTATAGTGTATTCAAGCCTTAAAACTCTAAAAATGGAGCAAATCACCTGCTGGTTTTCTTCTAACTCTGAGGTCTTCTAAGAAATGTAATTCTGTCCGAATAAGAAAGTCTGTGATTACAGTTTATTATTTTTTCACAATGCTTTTCCTCATTTAAATCTGACCTTTGCTGAAAACTGTAACTAAACAAAAATTTCCTGTTGCACTGCCTGGTACACATTCATTATGCATTTAGACCTTTTACAAATTCCTGAGCATAACAATGGTTGGTGGTCCGAGTACTGCTGACATCTAATCTGATGTAAAAATAAAATTAAATCCAGAGAGTATGATCATGAACAGTTTAGAATGGCCACTACATACAGGAATAATCATAATTTTAATACATTCCTTCACTTAATTATGCTATTATTCAGTTTTACTTACTTACTTTTTTTACTTACTGACCCCAAAACTATTAAGTTTTGGGGTCAATAAGATTTTTTAAAATGTTTTTGGAAGTCTCACGCTCACCAAATGTTGTATTCATTTGATCAAAAATATTTTCTATTAAAATCTTTTCTATTTTAATATATTTTAAAATGTAATTTATTCCTGTGATGACAAAGCTGAATTTTCATAAGCCATTACTCCAGTCTTCAGTGTCACATTATCCTTCAGAAATTATTCTATTATGCTGATTTGGTGAAAAAGGAACATTTCTTACTATTATCATAATGCATTTTTGGGGAAACAGTGACATATATGTTTTGATATAACCTTACTGACTCCTAATTTTTGAACAGTGGTGTATGTAATTAATACTACATTTATTTCAACAGGTTTTATGAAACACGTACCAGATGAAATAGCAGGCACACTTGGTTAATAATAAAAATGTTTACCTAGTCCTGTCTGATTAGTCCCAAACTCAACTTTATAGGAAATCTCACCATTCTTTAAAATGGCCTTAAATGTGCCATGCAGCATTGGACACAGATTCATCATTAGGTATAAGGGGTAAAGTTATTGCCATTTGCGCGAAGAAGTGCTACAATTTTTTTTTTAGCTGGAGGCACTGGCTTGGAAATTATGATGATTATATTGCAGGTCGAATGCTTGGGAAATCACAAACACTTATGTTAATTTCTCATTGGAAATCCAAGTACTCACACACACACACACACACACACACACACACTTTAACAGTTTGATTGTGTGTTTATCTGATGCATGCGTCTGTGTGCATGTGAGTGTGTGTGTGTGTGTGTGTGTGTGTGTACACACACTGTATAGAGGTGCAAACAGCTGTCTCCTGATCCCATCCCCAGCAATGTCACAACCACTAATTTCCATGCACCTAGAGCAAAGATATCTCATGCGTCTCCGTCTTATAATTCAAATCAGGCCGCCGGCAAAGCCATCGCCTGTAGAAGTGCGGAGAGGAAGGGCATCGGAAATAAACAAGACAATGTGGTGTGAGAGCCTCCGACATTTGACTGATTTCTGATAGGAAGTGACAGGAGATTGACATGAAATGAAATTCATACAGGGCACCCTGAACACACCACCGTGGAAAAGACAAACAAACAAATAGGAAGCGAGAGATCTTCACAATCTGCAGTAGGGTTGAATGCAAAATTAAAATCACAACCATGGCTGATTTTTTTTTTCTTATTTTGATGAGGTGGATATGATTTGCATGCATGAAAATCAATCTGAGCTTATGGTATGTCTGAAATGCATCAATGCTTCCTGCACCAACTGCGTTCAGTCACAAACAGCCTGGAAAAACTTCAACCATTTGTTCTTTGTCATGAATACTGCTAATATAATCATAACGTCAAGTAGGCTGTATGTGTTCTTTCATCTGTCTTTTCTAACAAACTGAATAAACAAAAACATTTCCTTTTTTGCCATGCAGGAAAAAACAAAGATATTTTCTTTGCTGTGTTCTTTGAGTTGAACAGCTGCTCGTAATGCTTCTCAAAAGTTAATAGCTCTTTTCAGAATGTTACTAAGGAAATTTGGGAAAAAAGAAAAACAAGAACTTTGATGAGAGTGGATTTCTTTCAATATGGGCACTCCTCAATTAACTTTCAGATATAAAAACCTCTGTTTATTAAATAAAGTCATCAGCGCATTCATTATTACAAAATGTTTAAGTTTTATTATAAAAAGAATGTAAAAATTCTACTAATCAAAATCCTGCAAATCAGTTAACTACATTATCATACATTATATGGTAAAGCACATTTAATTTAATATGATAATACACGTAATTTTACTGGAGTATGACATTATAAATTATGGTTCTTATAATTAGGAACTACCTTATAATTTATAGCAAAAATACAATAATGTTTGAAAGTTTGGGGTCAGTTAGATTTCTTTTTAAAAAAGAAATGAATACTTTTATTCAGTAAGGATTCATCAAATAGATGGAAAGCAAGAGCAAAGACATATACATTGTTACAAAAATTGTATTTCAAATAAATGTACTTCTTTTATCAAAAATGTATCATTGTTTCCACAAAAAAATTAAGTAGCCCAACTGTTTTAAACACTGATAATAATAATGTTTTTTGAGCACCAAATCAGTATTACAACGCTTTCTGAATGATCATGTGAAAGACTGGATTATTGGCTGCTGAAAATTCAGCTTTGTCATCACATTCATAAAACATTTTCAAAATATTACTGTTTTTACTGTATTTTTCATAAAATAATTCCAGATTGAGCATACAAGACTTCTTTCAAAAACATTAAACAGTCTTACCGATCCCAAACTTTTGAATGATAGAGTTATACTTAAAAGTATTTTATGATGAAATACATGTATTAAGTTAAAAAATAAAAATAAAAAAATACTATGAAAAACAGTTAAAAAATATCCCCAGAAGTCCCTGCATGAAGCATCATCACGTTTGATTATATTTTATTTAAACAGTTGTTTCTTCTTATCAGTTATCAGTTTCATATGTTGAGCAAGCACATCTACCAACAAGCGTACAGATGAAGTGCCTTTCTAAATGATTTTTAGAGGAAATATTCATATCTCTCAATAGTGATATGTTAATATAGAGCCTGTAAGTAAATCAGACACTAATGTTTCATTTTGCTGAGGACAGATAACTCTGAACTGGACTAATGGAAATGCACCGTACTGGTGTGATCACATTAGTGTGTGTGTGTGTGTGTGTGTGGCAAGTGAGGTGAGGCGAGGCAAGGCAATACCGGTCTTACCCTGGAGGACTCATAGGACGGGCTGGACTGGCCACCTGAGGCCCATGATGCTTGGCTTGTCCTCTCATCCATACCTGTCCAAAACACAGATTCACAACTCCATCAAAACGTGCCCACCGAATACAACACAAAATGGAGAGGAAAAAAAGAAAGGAGTTTTATAATCTTTTTTTGGGCTGTTTATTTATTATATTAAAACTAAAATAACGCAATAAAATGAACTAAATCATTCAAGTCTCCTGATCCATATGTCTGTGAGCAGAATTACATATAGTTGGAAATGCATATACTGGGAAAGAGGGGAGGGGGTCACCTTCATCACTAAAGGTAATAAAGAAGTGAAGAGAAATATAATAGATTAGGGTATTTTTAGAAAGAAAAACATACCTAAAAATTATTTCATTTGCACTCCAATAAAAAATACAAACTATTTAATAGTGTAAAATATTTTATAAAAGAAAGTAAAAGAACACTACTGCAATTAAGCAACAATATAAGGAATGCAAACAGAATCATGTCTATTGCAGCATTTTATCATTAAAACTTAAAAATTAAATAAAGTATACATTTTAGAAGAAAATCTTGAAACACACTAAATAATTTTGAAAAACTATGAAAATTAGAAATTAACTGAAATAAATAGGCTTAAGATGAAGCACAGCCATTACTAAAAATAAAACTGAAATAACAAATTAAAGCTACATAGAAATATAAAAAAATAATAAAAATGACACATAATAAAACTACTAAAACTAAAAGCTAATACAAATGTACAATTAAACCCCATAATAGTATATAGATAATGCTAAAATAACACATTTTTTTGCGTCTTTTGGCAAATTTAATTACGTTAAAATAAATAAATAAATCAGTCTGATTGTGTTCCCTCACAGTAAACTGAGATTGCAGTATACATGATGCACTACCGATGACTGTATTTATGATACAGTTTGCAACAGTTTAAATCTAATGAATCATGTTGATCATAAAATACTAGAGAACAATGCACCTGGTGGAAGTCTAAATGGTCCCAGCGCAGTGTTCTCCTGTATTCTGCTGCGTTTCAGTGGAACAAAATGATCTCATATATTATTTACTTGCGCATTCACCGACTGGCAATTCAAATGAATGTATTTTCTAAAATGAAAAGGGAGGGATGGGTCAGCGTTTCCCATCATCATTCTCAGCCTGACTTCTGAAACTGCTTTCCAGGGCCAATGGCCGACACTACAGGACACGTGAGGAGTGGAAATGTTGAGCTCATGGCGAGTGGTCATGTCCAGCACGGCTCTCTTGGCAGGAGTAAAGAAAGAGTGCAGCAGAGCTGTTAATCTGCTATACTTCCATTCAAAGGAAGTATAGCACTTTACAAGCCGGCCACGCAGCGTCATTTATTTTGCTTCACATAAATCACTTTCAAAAATGCATCGCTCCCTTTCCCGCGCTGACGCTCTCGTGCCGGTGCAGCCGGGCCGCTCGGAGTTGTCAGTGATGTATTACCGAAGCTCATCAAAATCGCTGAGCGCTGAAAGTTTGATAAACCTCATATTTTACAAAGCCTCTCGGTTCCAAAAGACAGCCACAGAAAACACAGAAACGAATAAATAAATAAAAACGTAAAGTTGACGCAATTGACTTGATTCAACATCTGGTACGTGATGAACAAAAACAATATCTGGCTTTGAAAATTAAATTTCACTGAGGCTGTTGGGTAAAGATATATGATTGCTGGCTTCTTCAGGCTGTTTGAACCAATATTGTTGTGCAGGTAACAACATTCCGTTCTTCAGTCTCATGTATGAGCCTCGAAATTGCAGAGGAAGAAAACATCAATATCTCTCCACGCTATTGATAATCCATGTTTGTCATTTCAACAATTCTTTCTTATCTGATTCCAGCTCATTATAACATGCAACATGGATCAAACGTGAGTAAACAATCGGGAAAAATGACGGTGGTCTTTACACAAACTCTGAGCAGAGGGTCTCAAAAAAGTATACCAAATAAATGTGGTGTTATTTTCATAATAATGTTGACAATATGCAAAACTGTAAGTGATCCTTGTACTGCGTGGCTGAGTGTGATATAAACTCAAATCACTATCAGCTGAACATTTGCATACAGAGAGCAATCTATGTACAGAGAGAGAAAGAGAAGTTTGATTGCTGTTTACTGATCTATCAATCTAATACATCCATACCCTTTTTAACCCATTTATCCTTTTTTTCAAATTTTTCCATCCATCTTTCTTTTCATCTATCATTTTTTCATTCATCTTTCTTTTCTTTCCTTCTATCCATCATATTTGCCATCATCCCTCATCCATTGTTTTCTTTCCCTATCCTTTATTTCTTTCCATCCATTCATCTTTCTTTTTATACATCCATCGTTCTTACAATACCCACCATTTTCCCATCTATCTATCTATCTATCTATCTATCTATCTATCTATCTATCTATCTATCTATCTATCTTCATCCATTTACACATCCTTCTTTCCACCCATCTATTCATGCTTCCTTCTTTCTTTCCACTCATCCATCCATCTTTTCATATTCATCCATCCTTCTTTTTGCTATCCATCTATCCATCCATCCATCTTTCTTTTCACTCATCCATCCTTCTTTTTCTTTCCCTTTCTTTCAATCATCTTTCTTACTTCCTATTCATCATCCATAAATCTTCTTTTCAGTCAATCTATCCTTCCTTCTTTCTTTGCACTCATCAACATGTCTTTTCCACTTTCCTCCTTTTTAAATCCTTCATTCCTTATCTCTTTCATCCATCTTTTTCTTTTTCCATCCTTCCACCAATTTTCTTACTTTCACCAATATATATATATATATATATATTTATATATATATATATATATATATATATATTTATATATATATATATATATATATATATTTATATATATATATATATATATTTATATATATATATATATATATATATATATTTATATATATATATATACACATACATACAGAGAGAGAGAGAGAGAGAGAGAGAGAGAGAGAGAGAGAGAGTGAACCTCCATTCTTTCTTCTTCATTTCTGTACATCCTTCCTTCCTTCTTTCTTTCTCTTTCTATCAATCCATCCATCCAGTACATCTTATAAAACGCCTACCCTCACATGATTAAAGCAGGCACATAAATAGCTTCAAGTTAAAAAAGGCAAGACAGCAAGAGCAAGTTCCTCTTTTTCCCCAACACAAGGTCTAACACATAATTAGTCTGTGTATGTGTGTGTGTGTGTGTGTGTGTGTGTGTGTGTGTGTGTGTGTGTGGTCAGATGTGGCAGAGCAGGTCAGTCATCACAGGGGCCTTTAAACTCAGACTGGGTTTTTTCTCTTAATACAACCCATAAAACACTAGGACTGGACTTCACTAAAATAGCATGTTTCTGGATAATATTTGGTAATATGAAGGAAAATATTACTGACACAATATTAACATTTTTGTGCACATTTTAAGACTTATAATCAGAGCACAACACTTATATCAACATTTATTATATGCATATTATAGTGATTCAGGGAAAAAAAAACTAATATTTGGTTCATAAGATGGATTCATGATGTACTCTCTCATTATACAGGCTAAATTTTGTAAATTATAATAAGTGTTGATATAAGTGTTGAAAAAAACAATAAATAAATGGTTAAAAAGCAAACGATTATAGGGTTAGATATGGGGCTGGGTGGTGTAACTCATTCAGTGTCGGAGCTGGAATGTGTAAAAGGGGAGACATGTGTTTAGTATTTGCAACAGAGGAAATGACCTCATAGGGAAGTTCCTCTCTGAGGGCCATTGAGGAATTTTGTATATATTTACAACACTATCCATCGGTTTTATTCCTGCAAAAATGATCAAATCAGCACGTCTAATATAAATTTCAAGCAAACAAATAATCTTTAGCACTGGGTATGACAAGCTAACTCTGACAGGTTTCATACAGAAAAACAGAAAGTGTGTGTGTGTGTGTGTGAAAGAGAGAGAGAGAGAGAGAGCGAGAGAGAAACAGCCTCTGTGGTTTAGTTTGTTATGAGTCAGCTGCTCAATTTAACCATCTGCCAAATCACTGAGGACCGATGTCATGAGATGTTCCATGTCAAGGTCAGTGATTGAAAAAACTTGCCATTTCCCGAACAGCTAATTTACAACTGCTCTTTTACTTGAGCCAGTCTAGCGGTGCAGAGCTTCACCTGCCTCTATAGCTTCTCTTAACAGCCATTCATCACTTTTATACCAGTAGTCCACCCTACAATCCATGTGTGAGAGGTTTATAAAACATACACTCTTCCCACTCACCTAGTGTGAAATATTTACTGCTGCAGAGCCGGCAGCCAATTCACAGCAGCTCACACAACCAATACACTCATTGATTCACAATCCCCGGTTCTCTCGCTGAACATACAGTATGATTTTCTTACCACAATTTCCTGAAGGCCAATTTTCCACAAACATGTAAAAATGTGACTGCTATCTATTGAGCATGACATTCGTGACAAAAATGACTTTCTGATTAATCAAACTGAACCCTTCTGTTCTGGGGGGGGAAAAAAACAAGTTATACCTATTTAAGTTTGACAAGTTATCTTAGCTGGATTATTGATGGTACAAGGGGGTCTAACAGGCTTTAAAGGGATAGTTTACCCAAAATGAAACTTCTATCAACATTTCTTTATTACAAAAAAAATAAATAAATAAAAACACTTTTTGTCCATATGATGAAAATCAATGGGATTAAAAATAACACTGACACTCATTGACTTTAATTGAATGGACAAATTACAGTCAAATTGTGTTTCACAAAAGCAAAAAATAATAATAATAATAATATATATTTGGAAAGACAGAAGGGTAAGTAAATGACAGAATATTAACTTTTGGGTGAATTGTCCTTTTTACCAGCTTGATCAAAATTGTCTAGCAGGTCAAAACAGTCGACACAGACACAGACACAGAAATTGCTGTTGCTTGTTTTAAAATGAGCCGAAGCACTACAAATTAATTTAATGATTAGTAATATTACAAATATTACATCATTTGTAAAAAATTTACATTAACTCTATTCTATATAAATCACATTTGTTGACATAAACTGGGCAGCAGATTTAGTTCAAAGCATGCTTTGAATGGGACTCCATTACATGTATTAAATGTAGAAATTAAGTATAACGTTATATGTTTTTCAGTAAAAAGAGAGATTTGTTATTGTTTAATGTTCAGTTATGATGGATGTTTTTGAATTTTGTGGTTACCATTATTTTAAAGAGTAAAGCTTGTGCGTAGGCTACCAGATTGATGTGTGTCAAAGAGCAATAACTGTACTAATGCCAGAACTGACACCAGTCTCTTCTGATTCTCTCATCTGATGTTACATATAATAATACTAACAATAATCTTTAGCATGCCAACATGCTATCACTATTATTGAACACAAGAACTTAAATCTATTAAACTCGCACTTCTTTTTTTTTTTCCAAAGTGGACAAAATTTATATAATCAGAGAGTTCATCATGAATCCATCTTACAAACCACTTTTTTTTTCCTGAATCACTATAATATGCCTTTAATAAGTGTTGATATTCTGACTGGCAAGACAACAACAGCTGTGGAGTGGCCCACCTGTGTGACTAAGCTTCTTCCACTAGATGCATGCAACTCTGTTTATTAACTCTATAGTGCCAAATGTTACATAGTGTACCTTTAAGCTGGTTTAACAAAACATTATTTGTTTAAATGAACTTGTTTTAGTTTTGTTTTATTGATCTAAACTAATTGCGCGGAATAGTTTTCCTTATTTACGTTCACTAAACAACTACTTTTTTGATGGTAGAATCTTCTGGAAGCCACCATCAGATCCAGTTTCATCTGGATTTTTCAGCAGGGTATGCTCTAATTGCACAAGTATAATCAAACTCCAAGCACGCCTTTGATAGACCCTCAGCTCGCTTTCCCCAGCATCAGCAGCTATACATGTATCATATAGCTCATCTTTATAATTATTTCTGAGGCGTAATTTTTTATGCTTAATTATGAAAATTAGCTCCAAAATAAATGCAAATTATGCACGCATAGGCTTCCTGACCTAACTGCTGTGGATTCTGCGCTCGAGCACGATGCCAAAGAGCATTCATTTACATGCAGCTCCCGTCCAGAGAAGGATTTAAATATGGATTTAACTTGGCACAGGCTCTGCCTTGTGAGCAAATCTTTGTCTTTCCTGTTTTAGCGTCTGGCAACCATGAGAGATTCTTCTTTAACATTGTTTTACTTCTGGATTTCCAGACTAATCAAGACTTTTTCTCTAATTTGCTTTCATGGAATTACTGGGGATTTTAAAGGTGTCTTTGTCCTGCATGTCAGCTTTAATGAGGAAAAAAAAGCATGACGAAAACCTTCAGTAATGCATGGCGGCATTAATAACAAAAAGACTAGCCGACTGAGCGGTTTTGCATTGGGGCAAAAAGTCATAGTGGCTATACAGTTGGGAAGAGGAGTGCTGGTATTTCCAGTAGGCTAAAGTTATACAGACACGTGCAGGGATTTTAAAACCAAACAGAGACTAAATGCCAAAAATAAGTTTTGCGTTATAATCTTAAGCATTTGCAATGAGCATGAACAGACATGTAAAATACAGCCTCTCCTATACACACACACACACACACACACACACACACATATATATATAAATATAAATAGTTCTATAACAAATAAGTATTAATGATAAAAAATAACAATAGAACATTATGCCAAACTACAATGAAAAAAAAATGATGCAGAAACATTTTTCTCTCAAAAACTGCTAGAAAAATTCACATTTAATTACAAAGAAATGCCAAGTCACACATTGAATTAAATGTGAAATTTTAAAGTAGAAAGACTGAAAGTGTTTTCTTGTAAAACGTACTCCTATAATATTTGTATTATTTATAACTACAAAAAAAATGTACAGTATACTTTTTCCCCCAAGAATTGTCACACATTTGATTTTATTCTGCCAAAAATACAATAGAAAAAAAAGTCATTGCAAATCACATTTTTCATGCATTTCAGAAACTAGCAGATGCAGACAAAAAAATAACCTCCTGTCATTAACCCACATGGAAATAATTATTGAATGTCATGTTAAGATGCCCGTATGTCCTTCATATCAACAGCATCCACAAAAATGCACTAAACATAGCGAACAGCATGCAAATCTTGACCAACTCATGAACACACCTAACAGTGAACTGAACTGATCGCCCATCAAATCAAATGCAGCACACATGAACGCAACCTTGACTAAGAGGCAAATATTTCTCTTGGCACAGTCTGGCTCTCTTCTAGAGTTTAATTGTCGAACAGGTGTCCACACCCCTTCACGACAGACGCACAGTGAGGGGGGCAGAAACAAGGGCAATGCACCAATTGTTCCTGAAGCAAGTGGCTCACTTATGTGCTCTGGCAACGCGGTGGCCGAAAAAAAGAAACGCATTCATTACTTAAATTGACCATTGCCTGCCACTGCTGCGAAAACAAGCGCCCCAGACGTGACATCACAAAGCCCAAGGTCTGAGTCATTCGGTGGAATTTGTTTCTTGCCAAATTGCCACGGAAACCAAACATTCCCCTCACAGGCCAGATAGCCACTGCATCGGGGTTCAACGGCGAAGCTGCGATCAATACAGAGCTGTGGGGAGGAAGAGCAGAGCGGATAAATGATGTGAGAGCAGGCTGCTGGAGAGGTACCTCTTCCCTATCTGGCCTCATCAAGAGGGGCGATGAAATCCCAGGACTCTGGAGAGAGACAGAGAGATGACCGCTCAGCTCTCATTAGAGAGACTGATGCCATACAACAGAACTACACTTACTCATCTGAAATAACATGATAAGAGCGACCAATGGGTGCCACAGCTAAAGGAGGAGGCTTGAAAATGATTAGGAAGAAAAGAAAACTATTATAAAACCTCAAAGCTTGATACAACTCCAAAACCGTGATATGCAAAATTACATGGGTCTAGATTTGGCTGTGAACAGAAGGGATAAATATCCACCATCCGATTTGTATTGTGGAAATTCAGCTAGACAACAACTGGATCAGAGATCTGGCACCTGGTTACACCAAGTGAATACAGCACAGAATTGACATTATGCTGCTTTAAATGTAAATATTTTAAATATTTAGGAGTAAAACAAAATGGGGAATACACTCATTTCATTCAACAGAGGCCTTTAAATCACATTTAGGCTATATTTGAAATTTGGGAATATTATTCAAACTAAACTGACCAGAAAAAGAGAAACCACTGTCAGGCAAACTACAACCACCTTGAATCAGTATTTAATGCATCAAACAGTACCTAATAAACAGACTAGACTTGGAAACAACCGAGCATTTCATTAACTGTAATCTTTTACCATGTTTAATTAATTAACTGTAATGTATTAATATGTCCATGATGTGATTACCGCCGTGAGCAACTCCTACAAAGTGTGGGGAAATGACCTGGGTTTCTATGGGACAGGTTTGGAAGAAGCTAACTAGACCGCTATTTATAATTGGAACAGTTTTCAGTCATTTACGGACCTCAAATATGTGCAAGGGATTCCCATCCTAAAATTTCATATATAAGATCCCATGTACACTGTGAAAAACTAATAACATGTAAAAATAAATAAATAAATAAATAAATAAAAGATAAAAAATATAAATAACAAAAAATTGGAAAATATTTAGCTTCTATTACATTATTTCATTTTTAATATACTCTATACTATAGTACTGTACTGTTACATGTATTATTTATTTTTTTAATTTTATGTATTTTAATCAAATTTTTTAAATCCTATTTTCCTATACATTTATCCACAGAAAAACGTTTTCAGATATGCACTCATTTGACTGAAATTGCAAAAACAGGGCAGCTGTATCTTGAAAAATTAATAATCCCACCAAGCTAAACAGTTATGGGCCACCAGGTAAATCAGTTGTCAAAATTAGTTTCAAAGTTACCATTTTCATGTTAATATGTGAAGGCAGCATCAGACGCAATATAAAGTTAAGTTATAGGCCTATAGTTAAAAATATCATAACATGAATATATCATACTAATATAATAAATTAAATGACTACATTAATTATTTATCTTATTTATTATGTATGTTTTTAATTAAATTTTTTTCCTCAAATAAAACTTCCAGATTGCTCACAGTCTGTGTGTTTCAAATCCCTGCGTTACTGAAAAAAACTGGTGAAAAATCTTGCAGAATTAGGTGTTTCTGTGTATCTATGCACATGTGAATCTGTGTAATTTTAAAACATCCTCACCAGTGGATAAAATAACCAAACCTACATTGTTGCATTTGAGGATATATTGCACTTTGACAACATAAGAGAAATTCTGGTTGTGTAGAGGCACTATGAAGCACAGCGGTAGTGACAAGGGACTTTGTCATGGCTGGAAAAGCGTCTTCATTAGACCAGCCTCCTCGATTCCAACTGCAGCGAGTCACATCACGCTGTCTGTCACACATGGAGGACACTGAAGAATCACACCAACACAACAGCTCCAATGCACACTACAATGTGTCACTAAATCTCTCTCTCACACACACACACACTTCTGACACATTCATGGCATAAAGATTAAATGATTGTGAGGAGATAGAGAGATCAACATGAGAATGGGTCACGGCAGCTTGAAATTAAAATTCAAAACATTGTGAAAGTGGGAGGAGGGCTGCAAAGTGCCAGGCCTCGTTTTCCTACATGCAAACAAGGAGCTGTTTTGAGATTTTCAACAATCTGGTTATACGCATGAAGGAGAGACTATTTGACTCTCAAAATAGCCCCATCCTTAAATTTGAAGGGGCGTGGCTCTGAGCTAGATGCCCTGCCTACATACGAGGGGTTTCCTCTCTTCATTAACATTTAATATATACATCCACTTTAAAAAACTGCTAATCTATATAATAATATATGAGTGAAGTATATTAACGTATGAGTGTTTTACTGTTTTTTTTTTATTAATAAACTATGTTTTGTTTAATTACACTAACGTTCAAAAGTTTGAGGTCAATATGATTATTTTAAAGAAATTACTACTTTTAATCAGCAAGGACAAATTTAATTGACCAAAAAGATAAACAAAAATATACACATTTCAAATAAATGCTATTCTTTTGATGTTTCTATTAATCCAAGGATCCTGAAAAAAATTATTACAATTTCCACAAAAATAATATTAAGCCCAACTGTTTTCAGCATTGATAATAAAAAGAAATGTTTCTTGAGCACCAAATCGAATTAAATGAGGTGATGTGATTCATTTCTACATCACTGAAAGTAAAGGATAAATCACAGTTCAATTGAAATGTTGAGTCAGTAACTGCTCTATAGGATTCAGTGAGTTTATTCTAGTGAGGGACTTCTTAGACCTCTCAAACTAGTCATTTGAGTCTTTCAGATTGACCAAACAGGACCAGTTCAAAAGAGTCATTTGCTCATGAATCGGAGTATGCCAGTCACACTGTTAGTTTTTGATTCACTACAAAGAACCAGCTCATTTGCTTATGAATCAAACTTTACTGGCCCTGTTGCTTTATAAATGCAGTTTGCGAGGACTACATTCATTGTTGTAAAAAAAGGATTTCCTTTGTAGTGGCAATGGAGATTCAGCAGGGGCACTCCAGAAAACAAGTTTTAAAGCAACATCTGTAACTCAGACACTTTCATAATAGCAAGTGTCACACTTAAAATAATAGCTCACTCAAAAATGAAAATGATGTCATTGGTTACTCAGCTGAAGCAAGAAAGCCATACGAGCACGGGACAACATGAGGATGAGTAAACACCTAAGCAGAATATTACATTTTGGGGTAAACTATCCCTTTAATAAAAGACTAAGCCTGATGTCTTACAATACTGTGGTGTCCTTTTAACACTTGCACATTTTAAGATCTAGGCTGGATGAAAGCAGCAAAGGGACTCGTATGAAGCAAATTACACCCCAGTTACTCATTTGCTCCAAAATGCCAATTACCGATTTGGACTGACTCATTTGTGGCCTACATTAGTTTGCATATTCCCAGTCACATACACCGAGTGCCGACAACCAGCACTTATTCTGGCATGCCCTTCAGCCCAGATAGCGCACGATATCTGAGATCTTGCCAAACAGAGAAAGGCTATGGAAAATGATCACCAGCCAGATATTTCAGGAGCACTTGATCCGTTTTTGTCTAAAGAATCCTAGATATTAAAAGGGGCTGTGAGCCCTCTTCTTGGTGTGAATGAAATATATATATATATATATTTTTTGGTTGTATGTTAGCCACTCTATCTGTCGTTGCTGGGCTACCTCATTTGCCCAGCATGCCCGCTGAGCACGCTTCACTCCACCCCTCAAATTCCTATCAGTAAAGAGTGCTACAGCTCATAATGCAGTGCCTTTGAAAAAAAGGCAGGGGTTTAAATGTTCCTTTACCTATCTCTCCCTTCCCCCTCCATTCCATCAGCAGAGGGGCCGTTAAGGGGTCCGGGCAGCATGCTGGATTTGTCTGGCTATGCCCAGTACAGATGCATTAATCCAAACTCTCATTCTCTGCAATTTCCACACTTCCTTCCTGTGCTGCGCCCCGCACCATATGTTCCCAATCGCTAACGGAGGAAAGGTGCTTCTTCCTCCAACCTTGAGCCTCATCTGAGGAACTAAGGCACACAAGCCAAATAGATGAGAAATTTATCTTCCTCATAAAAAAGGGCCAGACTGCTGTGGGGCTTGCGGAGTAAATCCAAGAGATTTCCCTTCCTCTAACACATAATTAAATTGAGTTGTGTTAGCGTGCACATTAAACTGCATATCTCTCCCACTTCCTCTCCTCGCGTTTCATGGGACAATGTGTGGCGTTAACTGAACTAAACTGTCTGCTCAAAGGAGCCTGATAGCAAATCAAAATTATGATGCTTCAGCCCAGGGCTGTCGATCAGTTGAGATTTTTGTATTTGTAGCTGACTGATACCGTTTTTTAATGGGCAATGCTGATACTAAGATTTAGAGAACATTATGGCCAATGGTCAATGTATATAATACAATTTAATGGTAGCAAATAATTGCTAAAATTAAGTAAACTCAGATTTTGCACACTACTATAAATATATGAAAACAGAACCTCGATAGGACTGATTTGTAGTCACAGGTATGTGTATCACCTATTTTACAAGTGTTATAAAATGTAACATGAGGCAGATGTTAAAAATAATCTTCTGGTTTGCATCTATCAAAAAAGTAATAATCTAATGAGAAGTATCTTTGATTTGTAAAACATTCTGGATTTTCAAAAAATAAGTTACATTTAAAAAAAAAAAAAAAAAAAAAAAAAAGATCAGCAAAACAACTGTGCTATCATTCAAAAAAATTTGGTCTGTAACATTTTCTTCTATGCCCAGAAAGGCTGCATTTATTTGATCAAAAATACAGTAAATCAGAACTGTAAAGAAAAACAAAGCTCTTTCTGATTCTGGTAAAAAAAAAAAAAATTAATGCTTAATATTTTTCTGGTAACCATGATACTTTTTTCAGCATTCTTTGACGAATAGAAAGTTCAAAATAACAGCATTTATTTGTGATAGGACATTTTTTGTAATGATTTCTGACCTTAAACTTTTCAACGGTATATAAAAAAAGTATTTCCAAGCACTAAAAAAGTGAGAGAGGGAAAAAGACAGAGGACCATATGTAAAGCGCTATTTTATCAGACGAGACGTGCCTATGATTACTGCTGATTCTCAAGCATGCGCTGGATGCATCTAACACGCTGTGCACAAAAGGATTACGCTGTCACACCCCCGGGTGCTTGCAATCAAGGCGGTGTTTATTGCATCAGGAAGATTTATTTTTATTGAGCTGCTCATTAGCAGGGTTTAATCAGAGCCCTATCTTATGACTGTTCTAACACTGATATCGCATCACTCATCAGCCGGGCCTGAGAAAAAGCAAACAATCTCGATCCTTCCCCTCGGCAACTCTCAGCCTCTTCTCCACCACATACAAGAACGACACCGTGAATATGAATGAATCATGTAGAGATATGCAACGGCACGTGAATATTACCAGCAAACATACTCTACAAATGCAGCAAATGCAGGCATGTGCTCAGACACCTAGAGGAAGCTGTTTCTGAGGCAATAGGCCTATATTTCCAGCTGAAATTATAAAAAAAAATTTTCCTTTGCACACAAAAAGTATTTTTGTAGCTTCATAAAATTACGGTTGAACCGCTGATGTCACATGGACAATTTTTAAATTGTCCTTACCACCTTTCTGGGCCTTGATCGTGATAGTTGCTGTCTATGCAGAGTCAGAAAGCTCTCGGATTTCATAAAAAATATCTTAATTTGTGTTCTGAAGATGAACAAAAGTCTTACAGGTTTGGAACGATATGAGGGTGAGTAATTAATGACAGAGTTTTCATTTTTGGTTGAACTATCCCTTTAAAACTAGTGGCAGTAAAACACCAAGTTTTATTCCTGTTAACAGAAATCATGATTACGAGGGCAGATTATAAATTAATAAAAACTTATTTTTTGGGCAGTTCCTTGCACAATGAGATGTTATGACAAACACTTTTACCACAGTGTAAAATTTGTAAACTAATACATTTTGATGTTTGCATCACATAACCAGCTCCATATGTATGGCTTTTCTGATAGTAAACTTGCTCAGTAGCTCACCTGGTACAGCACTGCATTTGGGTAATTGGCATTTGGCATTTGATTTTTTGACTAAAAGTTTCAATAAAACAGATTGACTAAAACGGAAAGCTCTTTCAGTGCCACTGATTTCACTTTGAATGTGTCGCGAAACATGCGAGAAGCGATGTAATATCGTTTTGCAGAAACATCCCCAGACATGCATTTTTCCAATGAATTTGGTTTGAGGAATATGCTCAGTAATGGCGATAATTAAAGCAAATAAGTAAAATCCTTATTCTCGCACCATGGATCAGAGTAAGCCGTCACAGAAGGGCACTCAGACGTCATTCTCTCATGGGGTCCGCTGGAGGAGCAGAGGGTTCTGCTAGGGATGGAAGGGCAGGGGAGCTCACGGCAGCCAAGCCGAACAGACAGCACTGCCAAGCCAGAAGCACGGCCTCATACCTCTCCTGTCCTCCACAAGAAAACCAGCATCCTTGGTCATCCTTCTTCATGTCAGAACAGAGTCAAGGGTACTCCGACATAAAGAAAAACACTTATCCGCCCCATGAGGAGGAATAAAAGGAAACGACAGAGCGATATTAATGATGTAATAAACTGATTGATAGCCAATAGGAGCTTATGACCGCTGCCCTCAGAGATCCCATCTGTCACTGGGAGAACCGAGCCAAAATGACACGGGCTTCATAACACATGCTAGCTTTCTATCGATTAACTCTCTCTGGCCCTGAGCAGGGGAAAACACACTGAGACTTAATCGCAAGGTAAAGAGAAGTGTCTCGGTGCTGCCAAGAGCGCTTCGGCCCACTATCACAATCTTTCCCCGACAACCACGAACACACGGAGCATTTATCATCATTATGACTGGAAGCCGTGGCTCTGGAAGCTGAATCAAGCATCGGTTTCCTGCTACTGAGCGAAATAAGGCTAAAGCAGAAATCCACAAACAGAATAATATTATTACAGTTCATTCAATTTGACACTAGGACTTGTAAATGTGACAATTTCCATACATTAAATGAAAACAATGTCATCACAGTAATTACCATGGTAACAAACAAGCGCAAGGCTCCACAATGCAAATCGGAGAGCTTTGCAAAAGCTTTAGCCGGAGTACATCATCTTTAATTTATTACTCCAAATCCTTCAAAAGACAAATTAAAAACGAGGAACAAATCAGTGGTACACACTAATCCTCAAGTCTTTTTCAAGAGAAGAGATTGAACTTCAATTTGATTGGTACTTTGCACAGTAGGATAGAGAAGAGGGAAAAAAAATCATTTCAGACTCCAGTCCTAAAAATACCAAGCCATGTTAAGTGCAAATGCGTTCGCGACAAAATCTATACATAGAGAGAGGTTGAGCTGGCTACTACAGAGGATTAGGACCCGCACTATGTGTTTCTCACCATCAGCGTTTTGTGTATCTAAAATGGAAATCCTGATAGAAGTATCAGGGCATAGGTCACGTACAGCCTGGCACTCGCTCTCTGACTCTGCCCATCACACGCAGTGTGTTTGGAGTGTATATTGGTGACCCCATCAACGGCGCTATGTTCTTAACATTACGAACTAGGTGTTTATTGGCCGAGTGCGAGTCAGCGTGAAGGAGTATCTTATTTTGGCCCACTTCACCACCTGCGCAGCAGAGCTCGGCCCGGCCGAACCGCTTGAACCTGGCTCTTAACGCTCAAAGTGGTGAAAGTTTTTCAGTGAACATGCGAGGGGTGAAGAAGTGATGTTTAATGTTTAATGAACAGAGAAGATGAGGAGTAGCCTTGAACACAACAGAATCCTCTTGCACTCTGAATGACAGCGATGCAGAAGACACTTGTGAATTATTTTAGTGGCTGATAAAATGCTTCTGAATAATGGTGTGGACAGTAATAAATACTAGCAATGATGTACATTTTAAAGGTATAGTTCATCCCAAAATAAAAACTTGTATGACTTTCTTTTATTAATTTTAATTAAAATAAAAAAGTTTTAAAAATATTTTTTAATAATAAAAAAAAATTAAAAAAAAGTAAAAATAATAATAATAATAATAATAATAATCAAAAAAATACACCTAATACAAATAAAAATAATATTAACACAAAATTCTAAAATAGAATAGATTTAAACTGACAGTTCACAGGCTGAACTAGAACCTGCATTACTGCATTACCTGCACAAGTTTCACAACTATTGGGTCTGAAATTCAATGGAAAAAAGATCTGGGTCCGGATTCACGAAACATTCTTAAGATGAAATTTCTTCTTAAGTGCCATTTTCTTCTTATTTTCTAACTTAAGAAAAAAGTTAAGAATATTTTGTATTCCCAAACATTCTTCTTAAGAATATTCTTATCTTTTTTCTTAAGATTGTTCTTAAGATAAAACTTAAGAATAATTAAAATTCTTGAAAAGAACCTTCTTAAAAATCATCGTAAATAACTTCTTAAAGTTAGGATAGCCCCAGACTTGTCTTAAATCCCAAATAGTAAGAATTATTTAATGAATTTATTGGGTTATTTCAAATTAATTGTTATATTTAAGCATTACAACAACACTAGCTACATATAATACATAGTGGGACTATTATAGTGATGTACACAAGTTTTCTGAAGTGACAGCAATGACTGATAATATAAACAATGATCGGTCATGATTAGCCTATGTGTGACGCTACTTTTTGCTGACTTCAAAACTCAGTAGCAACTCAAAAACGATCAGATAGAGAGCTTTAATTGAACGCTTTTAATTTTGGCCTATAAATATGACATAATCTTTGGCTGTATTCAGCGCATATGAATGCACTGGACGCGTTTACTGTATTAGCGCGGACACACATACCGGAAGCGTTCGCTCGGATGAGAGCGCAAAAACACAGCACAAACATAAATGAAACAGATCGCTGCAGCTTGAGACAGGCAATTAAAAAGTAACTGTTCAAAAACATGGCGCATTAAACAGCGAAGCCGAGCGTCAAGGCCGCAACGAAAATAGTATGCGCACTTATTATGATTATAGGGTAATCTGCAGGAAGCGCAAAAAGACTATCCTTAAAGCACAAGTTCATCAGTGCATCTTCATCCATGTATTCACTCAGATATAAACTTTCATTTTCTTCCTAAGAAAAAATATTAACATGTTCTTAAGAACATATTTGAGAATTTCTTAAGACTTTTTCAAGAATTGCACTTAAGAATATTCTTACGAACTTTGAGGAATTTATCTTAAGAAATTTCTTAACTTTTTTCTTAAGAAGATGTTCGTGAATCCGGCCCCTGATACTTTCTCATTTTTAATAAGGATTTTTTTTTTAAATTTTTTTTTTTTTGTTCAAAGAGGACACATAACTTCAATCCCTGTGGATCATGCTGAGTGGACCAAATGGGCCAGTTCATACACTCAGCACTGTGCCATCTCCTCGGAGAGCTCTGAAAACCACAGGGACACTGAGAGATCAAAAAGGTCATTATGCACCCACTCATGCCAAATATCTGCTCTCTTATTCCCCGTTGAAGTCTGCTCACTCTCTGAAGCAGTCCTGCTGGTGCACACTGGGCCAGGCGGAGTGTGAATGGCTACAGGCTGTTGGAGCATCAGAGCAAGATGACCCTCAGAACAGGAGTTAAAAGAACAAAAACTGGGATATATTATGATTCTCTCTCTCTCTCTCTCATACACACACACACACAAAATTTAAAAAAGCACACTTGAGCGTACACTTCAAAAAGTAATTGAGTGGCTTTTTAAATAATCCAATAATAAAAACCTATACTGCTTTATACATGCCAAAATAAACACCAAAAACACCCAACAGTTAATTCTGTCTAAATTTACATCTAATATTTAAGTTTATTTCATTGCACAAAATTAGCATTTGACTAGCAAATTACATTTTTAAGATTTACTTAATAGTTTTGTTACATTTCATCTAAATATTTTAGAATAGAGAAATTATACCAGTCAATTTTAAGAACTACAATTCTTACTCATTCCATATGGATATTCTTCATCTTTAACAACAACCAAAGAAATTGAAGTGGGACACAATTAATGTACATGTGAAAAAGAGAGGAAAACATGCTTTTCCAGCATGCTTTTCTATGGACTTTTTCAGGAGATTAAATGTTGAAATGAAGTGATGTGTGTGTTTTTGCACAGGATTAATATAATGGAAACTCTGTTAGTCTGTTATCCTCAAAATAGGTCTATGTGTTTTTTTTTTTGTGGATTCAAATGAAATAAGTTCACATTAGTCATAAACATTGTTTTTTTTTAAATGATAAAAAAGTTACCTTAACTCATTGCGTACTCAGTATTATTTGTTATGGTTGTATAGTTATTCAGATCTAATTAAAATTTCTATTTACATTTATCTAAATCATAAAGTACATTTCAATTATTTAACAGCAAATTTAGACAGTGTAATAATTTTCAACAAAAACTTTAATATAGCTTAGAGTATACTAGGTGCTGTTTTGATTAGTACTGATGGGCATGTAGGGAGACATTATGGATGCACCTGCAAAATATTTCAGGTGCTTCTGTGAGTCCTGGGCGAATACTTTAAAATTGAATTCTGAGGTACGGTTTAAGCTCGCAGTGCCCTAATCTTGTTTCCACATACAGTAGGACTTGGGTCAGATATGTAATGAAATTGGAATGTGATGGAAAGTTGATCTCTCATAAAGAAAGGATGATGTGGCTCCGCCCACAGGCCTTCAGCTCTGATGGGGATTAATAACTCCAGGGATTTCCCCCTCAATATCAAAACCCCCTTTCACAGTTACTCATCACTGCACAAATAAAACAGCAGTTCAGAATTTCACAACCTGGCGTCTTGCTGACTATAACAGTTGTTGAAATGCAAGCCTTTTAATTTGCTAACGACACAAATAGGCCATTATGAGTTTGCTGCAACTGTCGAAGATGATGAACGAAGAAAGGAAGGGTGCGGATAAAGACATCTTCTGCTAAGACTCTCACCGTCAGCTCAACGGCTTCTAGAGCGGTGACATTAGCGTGAGCTCTGGTGGATATAGCTATGACTGTCAACATGCATTCTCCGCTCACTTGCAAACAGGAAAAACACAAATAGTCAAACGTGTTTCAGCCATTCCCTCCAACTCCCTGTCTGCTGTTGTGACCACTACATAAAGCACAGCACACACATAGATACCAAGGATGTTGTTTTTCTCCAAAAACTCTCTACCCCATCCCCAAACTAAGCTGGCTGTGGTTCTGTTGTCTTGAAATTTTGCACTTTGAAGAAGGAATATCAGAAAGGCATTATAATCCCTGAATGATTCCATAAAATTTGTGGCAACAGGAAAAAAGCTTTGCTTTGTATACTACTTGAGTGGTCAAAAGTCAGGGCTGTGCACAGACATTTTGAGGGCAGTGGCCCAAACCAAAAAAAGGGGCACTAAGGGGGTGGGTGCTTGTTAACAAATTATGCAGTTGTTCCAAATATACACTACCAGTCAAAAGTTTTTGAGGATTTTTAATGTTTTTTAAAGAAGGCTCTTCTGCTCACCAAGCCAGCATTTATTTGATCCAAAGTACAGCAAAAACAGTAAAATTTTGAAGTAATTTTACTATTTTACATAACTGATTTCTATTTGAATATATTTTAAAATGTATTTTATTCTGGTGATAAAAGCTAAATTTTCAGCATCATTACTCTTCAGTGTCACATGATCCTTCAGAAATCATTCTAATATTCTGATTTCCTGCTCAAGAAACATTTATTATTGTTATTATTATCAATATTTAAAACAGTTGAGTAGATTTTTTTCAGGATTACTTGATGAATATAAATATCCAAATATCAGCATTTATACACTATAAACATTCAAAAGCTTGGAGTCAGTATACATACACATATATATATATATATATATATAAATAAAGAAATGATAGAAATTAGGCCTAATACTATTATTTAGCAAGGATGCTTTAAATTGATCAAAAGTGATGATAAAGACTTTATAATGAATGAAGAATAATGTTACAAAAGGTTTCTATTTCAGATAAATGCTGTTCTTCTGAACTTTCTATTCGAAACCTGAAAACAATTTTACTCATCTGTTTTCAACATAAGAATATTAGAATGATTTCTGAAGGATCATGTGACTGGAGTAATGATGCTAAAAATTCAGCTTGAAATCACAGGAATAAATTACATTTTAAAATATATTCAAATAGAATATTAATAGCAAGAATTAAAGTGTGGCAAACTGCTAAATATTCTATATGATGATATACCTGCTGGCTTGCTGGAGCTTTGAATTCATGTTTACGATATTGAACTGCCTTTAGCAGCCTCCCTTTGCTCTTTCTCCTTTTTTGTGAAGGCATTTTTTTTTTCTACAAAGTGTGCCAACAACAGCAAATTTGGTGTTATTTATATTTGATCTGATCGGGTACAATAATTTGATTAGACATTCTAAGAACGTGGATATTATACCGAAATACAAAAACAAACTACCAAATTACTAATTCAGCGAATCATCCATTGACTGTAATGTGGATTGCAATGCACCTACCTGTTAATGCATCGAACTTTGGGAAGAACTGTCGTCTCCAGAGAGCGGGCACACAGATTGCCACCGGGCCACCCCACTGTGCACAGCCCTGTCAAAAGTACTGGTACTTCAGCACCAAGTAGGTACTAACATTTTAAAAATGTAACTTTCCCAACCTTTCTGTAGTACTTATAGTGCCAAGTCAATTTGGTACCCTGTGAAAAGTGTTTATTTACAACTTGTTGAGCACTTGTTGAGAACACAGCCGATCAGACGTATTTAAGTCATTCAGAATGTGCCTAATACCTGTCAAAACCAGGGTTTTGTTTTGCATGAGCTCAACTGATTTCTGGACACTTATACCCTTATTACAATGGCAACAAAGTATAAACACAACATAAATACATGGTTGATTATGCAGTGTAGCAAGCTTCATTGATTTTAACAGAAGTTTTGCGAGATTGCAGAACCCAATTAGTGAGCTCACACTGAACTAAGGTGATTGACAGCTTTAGTGATTATAAAGGGAGCGGCCTTAACTGGCTTTGTTAATTGTCAATGTCCATTCTCAATTTAAATAAAAGTTTCATTTTTTATGCTGCTAAGTACACACTACAAAAGTGACAACCATATTTAAATGTCAGATTGATTCCAAATATTGCAATGACTGACAAAGTAAAAACTAGTAATGGATAGTAATTAATTAAAATTGTAAATACAGAGTAACAGATCTACAACTTGTTTTGTGTAATGTGTTTCTTTCTTTTTCATTTTATTACAAACACTTCACTTGACATTTTTTTAAATCAATGCGGTTTTAATGTATTATTTACATAGATTTATTAATAATTAACTCAATTCAAATTATACAAAGAAAATACAGAATTACCAAGATTTTATTCATAGGCATTATTTATTCAATACAAACAAGAACATTAGAACATTTATATGGTCACAAAATTGTTACCAGATAATATGTTTTTATTTTCAAACGTTTAATAGTACAGAGAACCACTGTAAGAAATATGCTATACTTATTAAAAAAAAAAAAAAAATATTAAAGATGTGCATCCTTCAGAAAGGTATTTGAGAACCTTTCCAAGTGTGAGCGTGATGTACATGGTGTTATTCAGAATGACACTCTGCCAATGCTTCAGTTTGAGGTCTAATTTTAAAAGAGAATTGGAGGCTGCTGGGATCCAGTACACACCCACAACAAAGGATTTCAATCAAAAAATAAAAGGAAGAACTGCAAAAATATGCAAACAGCCTAGGCGAATCATACGGCTTAAATGACTTAGGCTGGTTTTCCAGGGATTTATTAAGGTTAGTTAAAAACCGCAGAGGATTTTTAACAGAACTTACTATTGCTTCCTGATAAACTGGAAAGCTTGCAGGCACTTAAAAATCTTAATAAAATCTCATTGTTTACTCGCCACAAAGCACAAAAGAAACCGACTTCTAGAAATACACTGTAAATGATTTCTGTAATTTGAACAGTATTTTACTGTAATATGTACAGTAAGATACTGTAAAATGTGTGTACAGTATTTTACTGTAAACAGCAAAGGATTATGGGAAAATATACGGTCACTACTGCATTTCTAAATCCATTTACAGTAAACTACTGTAAATTTACAGTAGTGAACTTGCCCGCGAAAAACTGATCAATGACAAGGAAGAACCACCATTTTCTTTTTTCACTGTTTGGTGGAAGTGGCGGTAAAAGGACAAAAGAGAAATGTTGTACTGGGGTTAACTAGACAAAAAGGTTAGTTTATTATTTCTGTTTTATGGAAAACTGAGATTTTTAAGATATTTTCACTTGTTTACAGGTAACATTATTCATTGTGTCGTTTTTCATGTCGGGAGTTGGAGACACTGATCTATATATAATGTTCTCTATTATAGATCAGTGGTTGGAGCCTTTTTTTTCTGACTGACGGCCGGAAATAAATTTTTTAAGGTAAGTGGTTGCAATCAATTTATTTTAGCTACATTTAAATAAACAAATTTAATTGACTAACTTTCAACTAAATTAATTTATTTAAATGTAGCTAAAATAAATTGATTGCAACCACTTACCTTAAAAAATGTAGTAAATTCAATGAGTCATTTTTTTCAGTGTACAGCGATTCTGCGATAATCAATATATTTCTAGAAAATCCTATAATGATACATCACGATATCTGTCTAAACAAAATGCCTATGAAAAGGTTAAGTGCAAGTTTTCTTTCTTTATTCAAGTTCAAACTGTTAGAAAACAGCAAAAAAAAATTATTTTTAATTAAAAAAATTATTAAAAGCTTACACTTTTCTTTTTCTCTGTATGTAAACAAACACATTTAACTGCTTATCAGCTACATAAAAATATAAACCTGGTACATTTCAAAATTTAACTGGAGTGCATTCTCAACCTTTCTACTCCTCTCATCATAAAAACGGAGCCCCACACGAAAAAATAGCAGTTCACACTGCGTCTTTTGTGCGCTCAGGTTCGTTTTTTCAAATGTAGACACGTGGCAAGCACACACACTGCACACTTCTGCGCCGCATTGTGGCTCTGACAATGTTTTGTTTCGTACGGAAGAGGATTAGGGCCAGGCAATAATAAAAAAATAAAACCATCTCGAGATTAAAGATGTTAAATTATGAGAAAAAAGTTGTTAAATTACGAGAAAAAAGTCGTTAAATTTCGAGAAAAAAGTCGTTAAATTACGAGAAAAAAGTCGTTAAATTACGAGAAAAAAGTCGTTAAATTACGAGAAAAAAGTCGTTAAATTTCGAGCAAAAACTCGTTAAATTACGAGAAAAAAGTCGTTAAATTTCAAGAAAAAAGTCGTTAAATTACGAGAAAAAAAGTCGTTAAATTTTGAGAAAAAAGTCTAAATAAAATGTTGAGAATAAACTCATTAAATTGCGAGAAAAAGTCGAGAAAAGCACACTCGCGTCATGTTCATTTCATCTCATTAGACTCGTGTTATTCATTGTCTGCAGTGGCGGAGGTTGGAGAGTAATGCACTGGGGAGTAGCGTATGTTATGATCGACTGAGTTTGAGTTCGTCTTTTGCCAAACTCGCTTTTCTTCCTTTTCTCATCACATATCTCATCGGAAAAGTGGAAATCAATTGCTTAACGAGTGTTTAACAATAATGTATTAATTAGGGGTAGGCAGACTACAGGAAGGGCTTTGTTGTCCCAATCCAGCATCTATAATTTCAATAAATAAAATCATTGTTGTTAAAATAAATGTTATTATTGCATCCTGTTAATGTACAACAATACTGAGGTACAAATAGTATCTGCACTATTTATAAGCATAAATAGCATCTAATTAGCTACTATTTACACTTATTGCAAAGATCTGATTCTTTTACATAACGTAAATAGAATGATTTATTTTTTTCACTTAGTGTAAAGTGCACATATCTAAAATGCTGCTGTTGTCAATTAGAGAAAATAGTATAACTATTTTCACTTTAAATAGCATCTATGACAGGGGTGTCCAAAGTCCAGCCGCGGGCCAAATACTGCCAGTGGATGAATTTCAAACGCACCGAAAGCGGAAGAGCGCTGCTGGAGTGAAGCGCGCTGCACGGACCGTTATTCGCTCTGCCTAAAGACAGCGCAGCGCAGCGCGAGCTCAGAACAACGCGTTTACTCGCAGGTCTCGATCACTGAGCAGCGCTGTGAGAAGCCTTCGAGTTTGGAGCAGAGCTCTCTGATACAAACCACAGACTCCGCGGTGATTTAAACACGTTTAAAGGCAGATGAAACCGCGCTGCCATTCTCAACAACACAGATGTGGAAAACAGGAGAAACACTGTGTGACACCAATGCTGTTAGAATACTTTTCAATCCACAAATTAATATTTACAATGGATTTACTGTAGTAATACTAAACCTACCTAATTAAAACATTATTATTAATCACTCCTTAAGCAACTGATTTCCACTTTTCCCATGTGATATGTGATGAGAAAAGAAAAGCGAGTTTGACAAGAGCCAGACTCGAACCCAGTCGATCGTATCACTCGCTACTCCCCAGTGCCTTACTCTCCAACCTCCGCCACTGCAGATGCTGATTAACGCT
Organism: Spinibarbus caldwelli; assembly: GCA_039654775.1. Lineage (NCBI taxonomy): Eukaryota > Metazoa > Chordata > Actinopteri > Cypriniformes > Cyprinidae > Spinibarbus > Spinibarbus caldwelli. The sequence continues at coordinate 30,256,332 of CM077220.1, read as the reverse complement.
GTCCAACGAGATGAAATGAACATAACACAAATGTGTTTTTCACGACTTTTTTCTCAAAATTTAATGACTTTTTTTCTCGTGATTTAATGAGTTTATTCTCAACATTTTATCTCAACTTTTTTCTCGAAATTTAACGACTTTTTTCTCGAAATTTAATGACATTTTTCTCGTAATTTAACAACTTTTTTTCTCGTTATTTAACGACTATTTTCTCATAATTTAATGAGTTTATTCTCAACATTTTATCTCGACTTTTTTCTCGAAATTTAATGACTTTTTTTCTCATAATTTAATTAATTTATTCTCAACATTTTATCTCGACATTTTTCTCGAAATTTAACGACTTTTTTCTCGAAATTTAATGACATTTTTCTCGTAATTTAACGACTTTTTTCTCCAAATTTAATGACTTTTTTCTCGTGATTTAATGAGTTTATTCTCAACATTTTATCTCAACTTTTTTCTTGAAATTTAACGACTTTTTTCTTGAAATTTAATGACATTTTTCTCGTAATTTAACGACTGTTTTCTCGTTATTTAACGACTATTTTCTCATAATTTAATGAGTTTATTCTCAACATTTTATCTCGACTTTTTTCTCGTAATTTAACGACTTTTTTCTCGTAATTTAATTAATTTATTCTCAACATTTTATCTCGACATTTTTCTCGAAATTTAACGACTTTTTTTCTCATAATTTAATGAATTTATTCTCAACATTTTATCTCGACTTTTTTCTCGAAATTTAACGACTTTAATCTCGAGATGGTTTTATTTTTTTTATTATTACCTGGCCCTAATCCTCTTCCGTAGTTTCGTCCTCCATGTCATAGGTGCAGATTTATGTTTCTGCTGGTCGGTACCCACACACTGCATAACGCGCACTTGTAATATCTGAGAGAGAGGGAGAGCATCCAGTGTTGTTCACATAAAACTGGATGCACTGGTGGCGCTCTCTCTCACTCATATAGTGAGGGAAATCCACCTGCGATCCGAGCGGAGAGGTTAGGCTACTCATGAACTGAATCTGCAATAATAACGTGATCGGTGCCTATGGTCCACGCTGATAGCTGTTCCGGGGCAGTTTTTTAGTTTTCCTCTCCATAAACATACATACATACATACATACATACATATGTATATGTATATGTATATATATATATATATATATATATATATATACACACACACATACGTACATAATGTATATATATATATATATACACACATACATACATAATGTATATATATATATATATATATATATATATATATATATATATATATATATATATATATCAGTAAAGCTAATACAGTAGCTTGAAATCTGTTTATCCTTGTGCTTCCCCATCTTCATAGAGAACGCGTTTCATGGTTGCTCAGAGCGCTTTTGGAAAGAAGGTAGAAATGGTGCAGCCGCGATTTCCACACATTTTTAGAGGCTGGGAGCAGGAAAATCTATTTAGCCAAGAGCATCTTATTGTATTAATTAAAATATCGATATTGGGCGCCAGATATCGATTCTCGTATCAGACGGAGAAGGATCACGATATATCGCCATATCAATTTATTGTCCCACCCCTACTGGTAAGTTAAGGTCACCTATACTAGTCGAAATAAACCTTAGTTAAACCGATAAACGCGTTTATACGTTCTACTGTCCTGTAATGCAAGTTAACTAATCTGGCGAGTCGTTAACCTTAACAGCGAACTAACGTGAAATACTGAAGTGCGTTAGGCAACACCACTGTTTCAGTGCAGATTTCAAACAGTATTTTCGAGTAGGGGTGAGAGAAAAAAAAATCGATTCTCCGATGCATCGTGATTCTCTCATCAACGATTCTGAATCGATTCTGAATATTTTAGCTGTCCATTTTACAGAAATGCAGAATTAGGTAACCTAAAATACATTTTGTTTTACACTGCATTTACATTCATGCATTTGCCAGATGTTTTTATCCAAAGCAAGTTACATTATTTAAAGTACACATTTTATTGAGTGATCCATTCCCTGGGAATCAAACAGGGGCGGCATTGGGTGGTGCTAGGGGTGGTTAAGGGGGCTGAAGCCCCAAATGTTTTTATTACCTTGTCTTGTGCGCATCAGGATTGAGTTTTCATGTGCATTAAAATTATTTATATTAAACCAGCACTTAAAGGGATAGTTCACTCAAAAATGGAAATTCTGTCATTAATTACTCACCCTCATGTTCTTCCAAACCCGTAAGACCTTTGTTCATCTTCAGAACACAAATTAAGGTATTTTTGATGAAATCTGAGAGCTTTCTGACCCTGCATGGACAGCAACACAACTGAAATGTTCCTAAGCCCAAGGAGATCAACAAAATAGTCCAAGTGATACAGTGGTTCAATTGTACTGATATGAAGCTACAAGAATACTTTTTGTGTGCAAAGAAAACAAAAATAACAAATTTATTCAACAATTCCTCTCCTCATAACATCTGCAGCGGCGCGCCGCCATTGTGGAGAGAGTATTGTTGAATAAATTTGTTATTTTTGTTTTCTTTGCGCATAAAAATTATTCTCGTAGCTTCATAACATTACAGTTGAATCACTGATATCACATGGACTATTTTACCAATGTCCTTGCTACGTTTTCTGGGCCTGGGGACATTTCAGTTGTGTTGCTGTCTATGCAGGGTCAGAAAGTTCTTGAATTTCATCAAAAATATCTTAATTTGTGTTCCAAAGATGAATGAAGGTCTTAGGGGTTTGGAACAACATGAAGGTGAGTAATTAATGAGAGAATTTCATTTTTGGGTGAACTAACCCTTTAAATAGCTACATGCAGCTGCTTCAGGTATCTTTAACTTACTGTAGCCTATAAATTCATAATACCGATTTCACCATCTGTCAAAATGAGATTATTTTTTCTGTATAGCAACAAATATAGATTTTTTTTTTTTTTATCATGGTACACCTATTATTTGAGCAGACTTTCTAGGACACACATATGCATTTAGAACGATTATATGAACAGATTGGTTAGCATTTAGCATGGTCTATGGCAGAGTTTACTTGGTGTCAGGGCAACAAAATTCAATAAACAAGAAGTTAATATTAAGTGATTTAAATCGTAGAGAAAATATTGTCTTTTTGGTCTTTTTCGCGAAAATGGTTCTAAACAAAGCCATGTTGTGCATCTCTGCACTCAGCAGTGTTTCATTACTGAATGAATTTACCTTTTTTGAACACCTTGAATCAGCGATTCACTGACCCATTCATAAAAACTGTTTCTTACTTCCTTCCTGAATGAATCAGCAGTTTTGAATGAAGTGATTGAATAAATGACTGACTCAGTCATTAAGGTAGTGGTTTGCTGCCACCTACTGGTAATTTTAGTATCATTTTTAGAAGTATCATTCTATTTTTTTGGCATTTCATATTTCTGTTCTAAATGTTATGTTTAAAACATTAATTTCATAATATTTACGCAATTTGTGCAAATTATAATTAATTATTCTTGTCTCTTAAAGAAGAAAAAAAAAATTAAGCCACTTAGCCAATGTAACTTTTCAGCATAGCCTATTTTATTTGAAGTGTATCCTGTGTATCTCTGTGCTAAACTGTGGATATCCACTCACTCTGCCCCTGGAATCAAACGCATTAGTTTGGTATTCTAGCACTTTGCTCTACTGATTGAGAATGCATTGTTAAAATGGATCTTTAATAATTTGAATGTGATGGATTATCAACTAATTATGTACCTTCCTTGTAGGTGCGTTCAGATGTAGTATATAACATTTTTATTAACGTCAAAGTGCATACAGCACCAAGTTTGACAGTTGAGGCAAATTGTGTAAACACTGCTTTGAAAAAACTCCTTTTTTATTTTTCTTGTGCTTGCAGGTTCATTCACACCATCAACCTTTGTAGCACAAAATGCACTGAAAGTCACAGATCAGATGGAATTCTGGAAAGAGGGTGCAAAGAAAAAGCATCAGCCTGAATCCCCTCTTGGTGTTTCTCATCGGAATGCTTGTCAACTTTGACTGGCAAAATTACTGAAATTTAACACAACAACACAAACTAATTTTTACTGTATTATTTTATTTACTTTATTTTTATTTTTTGTAAGGCCTGTTTTGCTTTTCAGTATGTGTACAGTATGTCTTGCCCAGGGGACTGTGGTGATGCCATTTTCTCAGCTAGTGCATCCTAGAAGTCAAGATTTGTAATTTGTACTTTTAAAAAGAAAATGTTCAACAATTATAGAATATTATCAGAACTAATTCTCATGAGTTATTGTGATTTTTATGGGGTTGGGGTGGTAAAAATCATGGATTACAGTGTTGTAAGGCAATTGGATTGTTTTTTACATGTAAATTTTTTTTTTAAATAAATGAAAATAAACTCTACAGTACTGATACTGTAAATGGCAATACGGTAATAACACTGTAAATGAAAATACAGTAAGGACATTATAGTACTGTAAATGAAAGTACAGTAATCATACTGTAACCAATTGTACAGTAACTTCCTGGCATCCAGCTGCCAGTAAGTTACTGTAAAATTTACAGCAATCTCTTTACAGTGTGCCATGCATTATTTTCCTGTTGTCATTATTTTGTTGTAACTTCCAATGACACACCTGAGACATCCAGCAGCATGCTCCACAACAGATGTAAAAGTTTACAACATCTCTTCTTTGTTTCAAACACAGCTGTCCTCCACAAGACACTTATTTATTCATCACAGCCAGAATAAACTCAGCTTTCTCAAATATACTGAAAGAATAACCATAATCTAAATATGCCCTAGTTTAATTTCCATTCTTTGAACTCACATCAAAGTTGTTGTTTTTTCCCTCTAAAATCCAAATCAATCACCAAAAATGCCAAAAAATCCGCTGTTGGGGGGAGATTTGCTGAAATGCTGGAAAAGATGCACACGCCGTGCCAAGTAACCTGCCTTCAAAGGGCCTTGATCGCTATGGCAACAGCATGATCTTCCATAACCAAGCCATGAGGTGACCTGAGATACATACATGAGATGTCCAAAAAACCCTCCCAGAATTCTTCCTGCCATGGCAGCACCAGCCTGCCAGAGGAAGCCTCTGCTCTGACGGCATCACATGCGCAACGTGGCCCAATGGTTCACAGAGCAAGCAGCAGGTTAGCTAAAAATAAACACCCTCCTGCCACAGAGAAGGGGTCCTTCACTAAAACACCCTGAGCTTTTTTAAAGACTATTTTGCAAACCACAAAAATGATGTATTTCTGCAAAATAACAGCATATTTTCCCACAAGTTATATATGTGTGTGTAATATACATATACATACATATATACATATACATACATTACATATATATACACATACATACATATACATACTTTTTTTTTTTTTTTTTTTTTTTTTACTTGCATCATGTCAGAAAAATTTACAAAATCGTGTAAAACTCTGCAAGTTGAATCTAGCAAGCTTGGTTTTAAGACTGAATGTTTCTCAAAACGCAAGGGTGGATTAAAAAAAAAAAAAAAAAAAAGAAGAGATATGAATATAGAAACATCAGAAACAGAAGCTGGCTGAGGGAGTCTCAGGAGACAATGGCTTCCGGAGTTCAGAAACATAACAGGTTCGTTTCTTTACCCAAAACTACTGAAAGCCAGTTTGGTGGTTATAGATGTGGAGCGGTTTTGAAATAATAATCCATTCTGAAACAAACGCATGCTTAAATGGGAGCGACTCCGTCATTGTTTTAAACAAAACTCACAAATCCGCTGAGAAGCCTTTGATGATAAGCTGTGCTCAAGTGAGGTTTTGTCACCTTTAATATCTTCATTATACAGCAGGGCAGTTTTATTTTCCTTGCCTGAAATTATCTTAATATTTGAGGCTTTTTTGGAGTTCAGAGACTTTTTACAGAGAGGATATAAAACTCTGAATACTAATCATACAGATTCTTCCCCTCTCATTAATTATTAATCAGTAGATAAAGCCTTTTTCTAATCCACAGACAATAAGGACAGTGATGTCTGAGGTTTACTTGCAGCTCACTCTCTGAGGATGACTTCAGGTACAAGTTCAAAAGCTCAGAGCGAAGCCACACTATACCGACAGCTTTGTTGACAAAAAAAAAAAAAAAAAAAAAAAAAACAAGAGTCAGGGAATCTAATATATAAATAAATATATCCAGAATTTTCTCTTATTTTAATAAACAACTTTAATCAAAAAGAAGTAGTGAACTCAGACTTCACCAAGGAATTTACATATTTAAATTTTGTAACAGATAATACATACACTACCGTTCAAAAATTTGGAGTTGGTAAAATTTTAAAATGTTTTTGAAAAAAAGTCTCTTATTACTCACCAAACGTAATATTTGATCAAAAATAATTTCAATTTTTTTTTTATTTTAAAATGTAATTTATTCCTATGAGAGCAAAGCTTAATTTTGATTTTGCTGCTCAAACATTTCTTATCATCACTAATGTTGACAACAGTTTGTGCTGCTTAATATTTTTGTGGAAAACATGACCATTTTTTTTCCAGGAAATAGTTCAAAAGAACAGCATTCATTTGAAACAGAAATCATTTGTAACAGTATAAATGTCGTTATTGTCACTATTGATCAATCGAATGAAAATAAACACAATAAAAGTATGAATTTCTTAAAAACTTACTGAACCCAAACTTTTGACCAGTAGTGCATGCATTTGTGACACTTTCAATCAATTTAAGAACTGATCTGGCATGCAATTAATTGAACTGTTGCCTCATATGAAAAGGCACTAGGTGGGGTCTAACAGAGGAAGAGTTGTGATTGCAGAAATATCCTCAGATGGCACTATTCCACTATTGTTTTAAATGCTTCTTGGTGGGTCCGTTTCAACAGCTTTTTTTCTAGAAAAAGCAAAGGACATTTATCTTTGCACAATACCTCATGCCTGCATAACACAGCAGCTACGACATGAGAAATAACAGTGTTGGAGACAACAAAAGAGAATTTTGTTATCAGACAGGTGATACATGCCTCGCCGAGCTGTGGATGAAACAGAGGGCATATCACAGCATTCCCACACAAGGGTTGCTCTTTACAAAGGTCTGACAGATTAGCAAGAAACATGACCAAACCCTTAGCGCACATTTCCACCATCAAAACTTCCTAATACACATATGGATATTTTAAGGGAATATTGCAGGTTCAATACAAGTTATGCTTAATCAATATAATTTGGAGTACCAAGTTGATTTCCATTTTAAAAAATAAATAAATAAAAAATTCAAGTCCCCCATTTGATGTTTTTTTCTTTGTTGTCTAAGAAAGCAGCCATCAAGGTTATAATGAGGCACTGACAATGGAAGTTTTTTTGAGGATTCTTCAGTTAAAACTTGTGTATTATTTGAGCTGTAAAGTTGTTTTATCATTTTTACAGTCATTTAAGGTTTTAGTTGTGTTGTCATGGCAACAAAGTTGTAAAATTGGATAGAAATGGTAAGTGACACTAAAATCACGTTAACACATATTGTTCACAATTTGTTGCTATGCTATTGAAACAGTGAATATTTTAACACTTTCAAAATGGCTCCATTCACTTTCATTGTAAATGCCTCACTGTAACCCAGCTTTTTTTTTTTTTAAGAAAAGCAGAGACAAGTGAAATTAATTTTTGTGCTAATCAACATTATGCCACAAATCCTGTAATGAACTTGGAATATTACTTTAAATTAGTGCTGTCAAACGATTAATCGTATCCAAAATAAAAGTTTTAGTTTACATAATATGTATGTGTGCTGTGTATATTTATTATGTATATATAAATACACACATATGCATGTATATATTTTAGCAAAATAGGTTATGTTTATAAATACACATTATATGAATATATAGACGTAAATATTTTCAAAAGATATACTATAATGTGGGGAGTTAGGGGTTGTGCCCGAAGCGTGAATCCGTATTCAGAAAGGCATGAAAAACAAATAGCAATTGCTAACGGTTGCCTGTTCCATTACAGTACATAAAATTTCACTTACCACATAAACAGAGTAAGGAGAGATGACTGAGGACGATGGCGAATGATTTGCAGACCCTGAGCACCACTGACAATCTAATCTTGTAAAATGTGTGGTAAGTACTGCCGCTCCATAGTATAAACAGAGTACGTGCGATCGCAAATCTCGAAAGTGAAAGTGAAACTAAAAAGCGATCGTGCATTCAAAAGCAGTTCAATGCCAGGCATAACAGTGGTTCCCTCATGCCCGCAATTTTATATACAGTATAATTACCCAATGATATAACTGCGAGAGAAAGTATTGAAATATATATTTTCCTCCCATCTCGTATTATTCCCTTTAGGGGTTCCGTCATTTTCTTTCCAAACAGTATTGGGATGCGGCAGATTGCGGGGGGTATGGGGGGCGGGGGGGTTTGGCTCAACATCGTGATGTCTATCAGCCATCGGCGATGGACGATGACATCGTCTATCGGCCCAACCCTAATATATACATAATAAATATACACAGAACACACACATACATTATGCAAACAAAAACTTTTATTTTGTATGCGATTAATCGTTTGACGGCACTATTTTAAATTCTTTATTCTAAAACAGGACTCTGCTCCTGCTGGTCTAGTTTGGGAATCAGATATTTCACCTGATCTAGGTCACCTGATAATCAGGAATGCCAAGCTATATTGAATTATCTAGCATAGATGGATACAGCAAAATGGTTTCTCTCTACTATCTTGATGCTCCGCACACACAAATCTCTGCCGGTGCTTGAAATAACGCCCCACAGCGTTTCCAAACCGTCTCTGAAACACTGCTGTTTTGAGTAAGTTGTGTGAGGAGCAACAAACAAACAAGAGATGTATTTATCACATTTAGCATCATAGCACATCAAAGCCAAAGACTGATTACAAGATCACATGTGCGTAAACTTTTCATTTATTACTGTTAGATTCTGGCTGATGTGAGCCAACAAAGTCAGGTTATTTTACAAAACATTCTGAAAATGTTTACAAAAGCGTTTTGCAGTCTCGGCTCTGCTGCTATTCAGTAATCCACTAAAAGTGTCCTCTAGATAGCAGATGAGTGTAACAAGGGCTCTGTTTTGCTGCTTTACATAAAACAAGCATTGAGATAGAATAATGCTTGATTGTTTCCTTCTTCTACGGCACATTAGACAATGGATGATCTTTACAGCAACGTGTAGTCACCTATGACAGGATTCATATATAAACAGGAACTCTATCATAAAGTACAACTTTAATGTGAAATCTAAGAAAAGCAATGATGTATGCATGCATGTATGTAAAAAATTAAACTACCAGCCCTAACAAGTTGACAACAGTGGTGCCTTTTATTTCAGTGTAATTAAAACAGCGGATGTATCTGATTTCAAAGGCCATTACTGGCATTACTGAACCCTTCTCTACACACTCCTTATTAATCAAGACAAAAACCAAAATCAAAAACAACTTGAGATGGAATTCATGACTATAATCAACAGCAACAAGACTTCATTGAGAATCAAGTGGAGGTGACTGGACAGAGTGAGAGGAAGACAATCTTTCATTAAAGGATTTCCACAGGAAGTCCTACCTGATGTGGTGAACTGGCTGCTTCCAAGAGTGGTTGGCCTGTTTTTCCCACTGTTTACAGGTGGAGAAAACATCTATTGGAAGACACAAAAACATTTTTCTGAAATACTGCAATACTAACAGTGTCTTGTGTTTAATGAATACAAAAAACCATGTGCAAAAAAAAAAAACAAACAAAAAAAATGCATGTTTTATATATTACATATTCTAAAATATAAAATAAATGCATGTATATACATGTACGTGTGTGTTGTTTGTCATATAATTGGGAGAAAAATCAACAAATATTAACAACATAAAAAAAGTAATACTTCAACTTTAATAATAGCCTACATATCTTACAAGTGAATGACTGAACCAACGACAACAGCTGGAAGAGAGTCCTGAAGAGGTAAAATAATTGATTAATGTCTTACCGCGCTGAAATCCAGCAGATCACTCAGCTCCTTATCCGTCCCGATAGCGGCAATCCGCTGCTGAGGGTTCATCCTTACGATCCTTTTCTAAATCTACAAAACACAAACATCATTCCCCTCAATCTGAGAGCCTGATGTGTGCTGAAGCTTCACGCTAGCCAGCACAGCTTATGCAAATCACATCGGCGAATATCCGCCGCTTGACATTTGCTAAACATCCCCATCTCCAGGCTTCAGCAGAACTAACTTTGCGCTCTTCCAAAACCTTGATACCAAACAAAGGCTATCGAAGGACCTGGTTGTCCTTGATCAAAACCGGTGTTATCCATTAAATAATAATAATAATAAAAAAAGCTCCTGAGAGACATACCCAAGAGCCCCTTTCCCCAGCCTCGTATTACAGACAGTTTCAGACGAGGTTACGGCATTTCTTTTTGTAAACAATAGCAATCGCATGACACGAGGTGACACAGTGGAAACAGGTTTTATTATAATGTTATAGAGCAAGCCTAACAGGGTTTTTGGGATGACCAAACGTGGACATGTTGTGAAAGACGGTGTGCTCGACGGTGTCACACACATGGACCCGCAGCATCATTTTTCAACCGCATGTGTTTGACTCTTGAATGTATCAAAAGTCACGAGCGTGCAATGAAGGCTCTCGCGCTGTCAAAACATCAGCCGCTACACACTTTTGTTGTTGCATTAAAGGAGAATTGATACTTACAAACAACGCCGCTGCTGCTGTTGTTCGCTAATTGCCAGTTAACCTATTCATAATAATGGTGCGACCGTGAAACGATTAAGCGCAAATCGACCATTAGCACTGACATAACACACATTTTATCGGTGAGAATGAACAGCGAGGTGTCAAGCTGAAATGTTAAAGCGAATGCCGACCCCTTTCGCTCCACATCGGCTCCCGTCTTTTCTTCTATCCCAACTTCTTTCACCCAGTCCGAAACCTCTCACAAACTCTGTGCAATATTTTACCTGTTTTGTTGTCAAAAATCCAACTAGGGCGATCGGGTGTGCCAGTGACGGCGTAGGTGTCCTTGTTTCGCGTCGGAAAAATAATGAAATCGGTATCTTTTGCGATTGTATATTGCAAATATCCACTATATAACTTGCGAGTTTCCCTTAGGCAGACATTTTTGCTTGGCGATAACCGAAGCACGACGATGACGCCTGAAATTGTGTCCTTCCGCCAGCGCCGTAGACTTGACTGATCTTCAGCGGCGCGGATGAATACCGTGTGTGGCGAATGACACACAACCTTGCTAGGGGAGTAAAGGACCACTGGAGCACCTCCTAAAATCAGTTTGGTTTACCTCCCACGTAAATGTGGGCTTTGTTGGCTATGTGTATTATTAGTATTGGGAGAAACTGAACATATTTAAAGCATGGAATACATACTTTTAGCTGCATTAAGTGTTCTGCTGGAACAAGTGCAGCAGCATAAATGCTCTGGAGACCATTTGAACTAGTGCACACTCTCTCAAAACTGTCTATGTCGACATATGGACATTGCTATTCTTCCTTTCAAACCTTATATAAGAAGAACTAACTTTGATCACCACATATTTCTTCCTTCCTTCATCCTCTGAATTAGATTTTTTTTTTTATGTGCCAAAGCAACCAATGGAACATCAAGAACAGGCTACAGTGCAACAGCATGAGAATAATAATGCAAAATATAGTATATGCTGCATTTAGAATGATATGATATGATGAATTCTAAAAAAAAAAAAAAAAATAGTATAAACTATAATGTTTGAAATAATTTGATATTGTTATTGCTGTTGTTGCTATTGCTCAGTTTTTGACTCATGAGATTTATAAAATATATTCTTTGAAAAAAATCTAATTCACATATTAAGAGAAATTTATTTGCAATGTTTTTTTACAATCCTTGAATTCTATTTGTATTAAAACATATTTTTTTCATTCATTACTATTTTACTATGTCTTTATGTCAAAACTCTGTAACAGTGATTAAGTGGGCTCTACCAATCCTTTACCAGAAGACCAGGATCATCCCCTAACTTTATTGCAAATGAAACTTGCAAAGAGGAAGAATGCAATAAATAAGCTGCATAGAGGAATAGTTGTTTAGTCTGTTTTAAAAGAACCCATAACCATTTAATACTATTGTTTACTTATGTCTCTCTGGGTTGTCAATAACTGTATTACACTATAGAAAGTTTGCCATAAAATTAAACATAACTTAACATATTCCACAGTACTCTAAAACTAACTACAGTGCATATTAATAATGAGTTGATCTTGACAATTAATTATGATTGGATGCTGTATATATAAATTACAATACGCTTACATAACTTTTATATTCAGTGATCTAAAATAGTGATATTCGGTAAAACTATAGAAGTTCTTCATAAAGAACAAGAACAGGGGGAACGTGTATGTCAATATGTTCATTCAAACATTAATCAATTCAAGAGATGGGAAAAAGAACACCACAAAACAATTGTCTGCACAGAACAAAGGGCTGCACAGTTTAACATCACTAAACCAAAACAGCTTACAGATGAACAACATAAACCATCCAAAAAAACCCTCTTAAAACTCCCTTCCCTCCAAACTTTCTGAATGAAAGAACGAGATGTATCATCTGTTGGTGATAAAGACATTCATTATTTATAAAGGGCCTGCATCCCAAACTTATCACAATACTCATAGTGCCACCTGTTGGACAAAATAAACAGAAGTGAGACAAAACTGCCAAAGTTGCTGCTTGTCAAATTGAAAATATTAAATATTATTACAATGGTTCAGTTTATCACCATTGAATTACTTCAAACTACTACCTATACTTTTATGATGTTACTTGTTGTTTTATGTTAACATCCATTAGTTTATTTTAAATGTTTGCAAATTTGCTGTAGTTTTACTATAAAGTACCACGATGCAAGTCTTAAAATCTTAAACTCTGTTACATGTTCTGTAATTTATATCTGGACGGGTTTTGACTTTGTTTTGACCTCGTTTTTATTGTCTGAGTCTGACTCATAATGTATTCGTTATAATTAGTTTATTTTCTTCTCTGCTCACAAATATTTTATGTTATGCTCTGTACTTTAATGTTGTCCTTGGACTTTTCAAAGTGTCGAAAAAAGTCTTGGTTTTGTGAGAGACGTGATCTCAACAATAGCCCCTCTGATTTCCCATGAGCCTCCGCGCTTCACGCCGCTGTGAGCGTGTCTGAATCAACACTGATGCTGTTTGTAAATAATCCGAGATTTTAAAAGGTAAAACCGAGTTTCGCGTTTTTAATCCGAAATGTTTGCTGATGTGCTATCATAACAAAGCTAATGAAGATTTTCTGTGTGGTTTGCCGTTTCTCTCTGCAGCCGCTTGCTATTTTTCTTGCTTTTTAGCATGTTAGCATCCAGACAGAGCCGACCTGCCTGCTAATGGATTTAGGAATAATGTGCTAGATCTGTGTCGACGTGTGAATGCTTCTGATTTCTTAGCATTTATGCACTTCTTTCATGATTGCATTTTGATTGTAAGTATTAGCTAGGAGTAAATGGTGGGAATCTGAGTTAGCATATTAGCCGGTCTGTGTCCGCGGTAACAGTCTCGTGTCTGCTAGAGGTGGATCACAGGTTTTACATCACAATAGTTGGGCTTTTCATCTTAACATTAATAGGTCTGGATATATCTTTCCCTGTGGGAAGCAAAGATAATTTGGATCTAACACAAAACTTTCAGTGATCTATATAACATTAGCGCCTTAGTTTTGCTGGAGTCTGAAGCTTTAGCTAGCTTTTATTGAGGTGTAATTGTGCTGGTATGTCTAAATCCAGATTATGATGTAATTTGTGGCTTGTTGGTATAATTTCATTAACCACATAGCATTGCACTGATATCTTTGGTTTGCTTGTAGATGTCTGAGCTGTTTATGGAGTGTGAAGAGGAGGAGTTGGAGCCGTGGCAGAAGACAGTTCCAGAAATCAATCTGATAGATCTCGATGATGATGATGATGATGATGATGAACCAATATTTGTCGGTGAAATCTGTAGCTCCAAGCCTGCGGCCAACATAAGACAAGGTATGACTCTCTTTTAGGCACACTGTCACTTCTCTTCTGGTCTTGTACTTAAGATTGTTTGCTCATTGTTTCTTGTGATCTTCAGGTGCTGCTAACCAACAGAACCAGCGAAATGTCCCGATTCAAAAACCTTCAACGCTGGCATCATCACAAAAGCCAACGCAAGCTCCGCCGAACCCCGCTAGGGTGGCTACAGGTCCTACAATCATGGTCAGAGGTGCTGCCCCATCAGGAGGAAATCCCATCCTCATCCCTATCAACGCAACTCTGGGACCTCAAACAGCCCCTCAACCCATCATTATTAATAATCAGGTAATTTCACTTTTCTTTGACTTTCTCAGGTTAAATCTGTGCTTAACAGATGCGTAGCACTATGATAGAGTTACTGTCTGCTAATAGTAGCCAAAGACGACTTCTCAATAGGGTTGCAAACAAACTCGAATTCAATTTAGATTTATTAATGTGTGTGTTCATACGTTGAATTTGATGAAGGTACTGAATCTTCTTTTTTATTTTTTCTTTATCATTTCACCAGGGTTACATTGTGGCATCACCACAGAACCTCAACAGCAGCACCTCGTTCATCAGCTCTTTGGGGTCACAGTATCTACCAGGAACCACTCTCACGGTTGTGCCAGGTATAAATGTGTCTGTAGATTTTTTGTTTTTGATACACTACCATTCAAAAGTTTATGGTTGGTAAGATTTTTAAACATTTTTGAAATACATTTATTTGATCAAAAATACAATCAAAACAGTGAGATTATTGCATTTTAAAATAACTTTTTTATTGTAATATATTTTCAAATGTAATTTATTTTTGTGATGGCAAAGCTGAATTTTCAGCAGGCAATTCTCGAGTCTTCAGTGTCTCATGTTCTTGCAGAAATCATTCTAATAGTCTGATTTGCTGCTCAAGAAGCATTTTTTATTGCTATCATCATTGTTGAAAACAGTGCTGCTTAATATTTTGTGGAAATCGTGGTACATTTTTCATGATTTTGATTGTGACTAAAACGAGTAGTATTTATCTGAAGTTTTTTTTTTGTTTTTGTTTTTTGGTAAAATTACAAATATTTTTGCAGTCCCTGTTTTGATTTGTTTACTGTGTCCTTGTTAAATAAGTAATAATTTCTTTAAAAATATATGAGTGGTAGTGTATGCTAATTAGTGAATTAGTATGTGTGTCCTTCATTACTTTGTGTTTGTTTCTCAAGCAGCAAGTCAGCAGATATTGCCGCAAGTCGCTGTCACACCAAAGCCGGGGGTCATTCACAGGCCTCAAGTGCAGCATATCCAGGACAATGTGGTGACCTTGTCCAATGTACAAGCCCCAGCTAACCTTTCTTCTCAGTCCCACACTACTTTAGGATCTCAAAACACAACAGGCATCATCCCGGCAACACTAACTAAACAAAAAAATTTATCCCTGCAAACTATGAACAGCAAAGGTAAGCACGTGTGTGGATAAGCTATATCAGTGTATCCACTACTTTTACCAGTAGATCTATTTTCTAGTTTAGTGTTATTTACTGAAGTGAAAGGATTATAATCAAGGTTTGAAATTACCACCCACCCACCATCCTGCCAGATTATGGTTGCCACCGTCCACCATAATTTTTGAAACTGCAATTAGACATAACAGCAACAAAATTGGATTTATTTGTTGTCCATGTACTAAGCAACAATAAAAAAAAAAAAATCAATTGCTAAAATACACCAAAATCCCAAGGGCCCTCTCGCTTTTCTGAAAGATGTGGTTGTTGTGTTTGTAAAAACTTTTTAAAAAGTTTTTTTCTTTGAAGATGAAGATTTGATGGGATGTTTCTTTTTATGACCCACAGATAATGGCACAATGATAAATGACACAAACAACAGTGGGTCCAAAGGAGGTAAGCTTGACATGGGTAGGTTTTTGTCGAGTAGGTGTTGCAGAATTTCCAGAAGCAACAATCTCTTTTCCTCCTTTGACAGCTGGAGAAAATGATTTCCCCTTCAAAAAGAAATGTCCCAGGTGTCAGAATGTGTTTGACTTTCAGCCTTTAAAAAATCATATGAAGGTTGGTATGTTTTGCTTTCTTTTTTGTTTCCTGTGTTAGCAACTGCTTTATCGAATGCAGTCAGGCAGCGTTACATCTCAATATTAAAAAAAAAAAGGTTATTACATCTGTAGAGTGTTATCTTCATTGTCCTGCAGACAGTTTTATGTACAGTGCTTTGAAAAGGTTTTTACCCACGTCTTGTTTTTTTTGTTTTTGTTTGTTTGTTTTTGCATATTTGTCACACTTAAAAGATTCAGATCATCAAACAAATTTTAATATTACACAAAGATAATGCAAGTAAATACAAAATGCAGTTTTTAAATGATGATTTCATTTATTAAGGGAAAAAAGCTGTCCAAACCTACCTGGCCCTATGTGAAAAATTAATTGCCCCCTCCTGTTAAATCATGAAAGAACTGTGATTAAACACATTATTTTAGAAAGCCGAGTTAAATTTCACTAGCCACACCCAGGCCTGATTACTGCCAGACCTGTTCAATCAAGAAATCACTTAAATAGAACCTGTCTGACAAAATGAAGCATGCTTAAAGAGCAAAATATCGTGCCGTGATCTAAAGAAATTCAAGAACAGATGATAAACAAAAGAGTTGACATGTATCAGTCTGGAAAGGGTTATAAAGCCATTTCTAAGGCTTTGGGACTCCAGTGAACCACGGTCAGAGCCATTATCCACAAATGGAGAAAACTTATAACAGTGGTGAACCTTCCCAGGAGTGGCCGGCCTACCAAAATTACTCCAAGAGCACAATGACAACTCATCCAGGAGGTCATAAAAGAACCCAGAACAATATCTAAAGAACTGCAGGCCTCACTTGCCTCAATTAAGGTCAGTGTTCATGATTCAACAATAAGAAAGAAACTGGGCAAAAACGGCATCCATGGGAGAGTTCCAAGGCAAAAGCCATTTCTGACCAAAAAGAACACAAACGCTTGTCTCACACATGCCAAAAAATATCTTGATTATCCCCAAGACTTTTGGGCAAATATTCTGTGGACTGATGCTACAAAAGTTGAACTTTTTGGAAGGTGTGTGTTCTGTTACATCTGGCATAAAACCAACACAGCATTTCATAAAAAGAACATCATACCAACAGTCAAACATGGTGGTAGTGTGATGGTCTGGGGCTGTTGGCACACTTGGGTTATGCAGCAGGATCCCAAACACACCAGCAAGTCCACCTCTGAGTGGCTCAAGAAAAACAAAATTAAGGTTTTGGAGTGGCCAAGTCAAAGTCCGGACTTAAATCCGATTGAGATGCTGTGGCATGACCTTAAACAGTCCTTTCATGCTTGAAAACCCTCCAATGTGGCTGAATTAACACAATTCTGCAAAGAAGATTGGGCCAAAAGTCCTCCACAGCAATGTGAAAGACTCATTGCCAATTATCGCAAATGCTTGATTGCAGTTGTTGCTGCAAAGGGTGGCACAACCAGTAATTAGATTTAGGGGGCAATTACTTTTTCATGTAGTGCCAGGCAGGTTTGCACAGCTTTTTTCCCCTTAATAAAAGAAATCATCATTTCAAAACTGCATTTTGTATTTACTCTGATTATCTTTGTGTAATATTAAAATTAGTTTGATCTGAATCTTTTAATTGTGACACATGCAAAAAATAAAAACAGGAAGGGGGCAAAAACCTTTTCACGACACTGTAGTTATGAGCTGTGTGGGAAGCCAAACACTGAACCAAGTAAATGGCAGTGTGCCATTTTTTTACTATATGTAACTCATTTTTGTAGCTCTCGGAATAATTCATTGCATAAATGAGATGTCATCTTGTGCAGTGTTTTAAGGAATGACATTTTCTTAAAGGGATAATTTACCCAAAAATGAAAATTCTGTAATCAATTATTCAGCCTCATTTTTCTAAACTCATAAAACTTGCATAAATCTTTGGACCATAAATAAAGATCTTTTTTAAATATTCCCATCAGTTTTTCCATCTGTTGAATGTACAAAACCAAAATTTTACAATTAAATTTTTGTACTACAAAAAGTTCATAAATGACATTGTAAAAGTAATCCGTACAAATTGAGCAGTTTAATCCATGTCTTCTAATGAGTGATCACTTTATGATGAACAGATTTAATTTAGGCATTTATTAACACACAAACATTGACAATGTACATAGAGCACATCAACTATGGTAAACAGAATATCTAGGTTTGTTTGTTTGAGCCTCTGATGATTGACTGATTAACTAGAAAATTAAAAATGGCATTTTAAAAAAAGTTGCCACCTCCTGATGTAGAGACAGATATACTTTATTGATTCCTCAGCTGAAAAGCAGTATTGAGATGTTATGACACTTTTTCTCTTTTCTTCAGCTGTGCTGCCCTGAGTTATTAGACTCTGTGTTCCCCTCAACATCGAAGCCTGACAAACAAGCCAGTGCACCGAAAGTCTATGAGTCTGACAAAGGCAAACTCATCATGCTGGTTTCAGACTTCTACTACGGGAAATGTGAAGGGGATCCATCTTTGATTCCTAAATTCAAGTCCAACACCACCTTCAAGTGCAACAGCTGTTTAAAAATGCTCAAGAACAATATCAGGTATTTTTTGAGTCTTAGTTATGCAAAAACCTATCAGGTTACACGTTTTCTTGAAGTACCATCTTTAATCAGCCAGGTGCAGAGGTGGTTGAAGCTCTATAGACCTTAGTCAGGGTAGCTGCAATTTAGTTTGTCACGAATGAAAACTATTCAAACCGTCCCAGTCATTTAAGTCTGCTTTTTTTGTATAATTGTTTTGGTCTGTGAGGGAGCAACATCACGCATGTGGTTTAGACGGAACATTGCTCATAAGAGCCATTAACTACAGGAGCCCAGAGATGGAGAGAGCAATAGTTAGAGAAAGAGAGACCCCATCACTGGATTCCCCCTCAGATGGATGACACTATCAGACCCCCGTTCCCTCTAGGGGCCCCAGATGAATAATGGAGGGTAGTTTGGCTGCTATAAGAACTGTTCCTGTGATTAAATAACTTTACTCAGCCACGGTGTGAGAAAAGCCTCAGTAAGCTCCTTTTAATGGGGAGGCGCGTTTGCAGCACACCCCAAGTTCTGGCGGCGGGGGTCACAGTTCAGCGGCATAAAAATCTCTATTAGGGAAGCTGAGGTTGCAGAACGTGCTGACTGAAAAATTGGCCGCTCAACGTCAGGGCACCAATGGCAGGTGAGGCAGAGAGGATAGAGGCAGCCTGCACATCACATCATTAAACAAAGAAGCTGCGCAGTATAATTGCCGGTATTATAATGGCTATTATGCACAGTTAGAACATGAACTTTAAGTAGAATATTTGCTAATTTATCTCTTGAAAACCCTTGGGAGCTCAAACACTTCTTGAGTACACAAGCACAGGCCTCGCACTGTTCAAAGGTGACTTTTAATGGTGTGTCTTTGTAATTTGGCTAATTATATTTAACTGCGCATGAGTTTTATTTTGTATTCCCAAAGGACGCTGAATATTAGCTACTTTAACTTTGGCATTTTCCCTTCCCCTCAGACGTGTTTGATGAATTACGGTTTATGATGAGTTGATAGTCCATGTACTGCTCATTTGTATCTTGAAAATCCAGTGTAGTCTATAGACATAGCTGTAGTATGACCCGTTTCAAAAATAGGACGTGAACTTCGGTTGCAACATCTGAAACTGTGTGATTCTCAAAGGATGTTATGTGTCTATTTTTAGGTGCCTTTTGAAAAGCAAAAGGAAACTCCACTCCTGAGAGAGCAGACACTTTGTAGTGCTTTACCTGTTTGAATGTTGTACATCTGTTTGACATTCACTTCCTCGCACATCAAAGGCTTTCCTGTTTAGTTGTCATACTTTTGTCAACGGCGGTCCCGCTTGTGTCAGACTGAGTTCTCCTAAAACGGCAGCTGTTTGTGGAGCAGGGCATTTACCTTAAAGAGTATCATTAATGTCGCATGTTGCAGGTGTACCCAATGCCTTCTGACTCTCACCACAAGCTGACTTTTTGGTTGTGAGTGTCACACCTACTGACTGTTTTTTTGCAGAAATCTCTGCACGCACAAACAGAATAGATAAGATGTGACAGACTTAATGACTCTGACACTTCTCTCCAATCATCTGTCACATGAAACTTGCCAAAATAGGTGCATGAGTGCTGCACGAACATAAACATTGTGTGGATGTTCATTGGGTTTAATTTCATTGAGTTTCTTTACTCTGTGAATGTATGTGATTGTTTATCAATCCTTTCAAGGCTTTGCTGAAGCTTCAGTGAGAACATATTTAATTTTATTAGTTATTTAAGGAAAGATCCCTTTCACAATCACCATCTATAACAAGCAGCGTTTGTGGTATGAGGGTCATTGCCAAGGCCACTAGAGTCTGCCCCTCTGTGAGTGATAATTTTGAATGTGTTAGAATGTGTCAGGGTCAATAACTTAGCAAGGAGTTGGTTGCTGGGGCTGTTAATGCCCACCTGGTGAGAGATGTGGCTCTCTGATCCTGCAACGACTTTGTAAACTGAAAATTAGTTTGGCCCTGTCCCAAATGGCACCCTAAACCCTTGCGGTCTTCCTCTGAGTCCGCACTTTTGTGACGTAATGCCGCTTTGATTGTCGTGTAGAAGTCTGCAGCGAAGCTCTCCCCAGTGCGGGCTCAGCAGAAGTGCGGATGAAAGGGTGCATGGCGGCCTCAAAAGGGGCGCTCACGAGCACCCTTCTGAACGCTAAAATGACAAATGGGACACCCTACGGTCTTGTGGACTTAGCGGACACGCGCATGCGGTGGCCATTGTAAGTCCGTAAGACCGCAAGTGCACATGAAGTGTTCCATTTGGGACAGGGCCCTAGTGAGAATGCCACCCGTATTCGTTTGTAATGCCATTCTTTGCTCCTCCTCATCCCTCTGTTCTTTTTCCTCTCACTCAGGTTCATGAACCACATGAAACATCACCTCGAGTTGGAGAAGCAGAACAGCGAGAGCTGGGAGAGTCACACTACGTGTCAACATTGTTACAGACAGTATTCAACTCCTTTTCAACTGCAGTGTCACATAGAGAGCGCCCACAGTCCCTTCGAGTCCACCAGTAAGTCACAACATTTCAGTCACAGAGTCTTTTCTAGTGCTGTCAAATGATTAATCGCGATTAATCACATCCAAAATAAGTTTTTGTTTACATAATATATGTGTGTATATTTATTATGGATATATAAATACACACAGTATATATTTTGATAATATTTCCATGTATTTTCAAGTATATATTTATATTCATATAATTGATATTATATATACATATTTTAAAATGTATTTTTCTTAAATATATACATGCGTGTGTGTAATTATATATATACATAATAAATATACACAGTACACACACATATTATGTAAACAAAAACTTATTTTGGATGCGATTAATCGTTTGACAGCACTAGTCTTTTCCTTTTTAAGTGGGTGGTTCTTGGGCAGAATAAAGGCCCGTTCACACCAAGTATAACAACTGTAATGATAATTATATTAGTGTCCACACCAACGTTCTGTTTGTTGTAAGTGCGTGTTGCAGTTTTGTCATCTTCCACTTTGAATTATCAAGCTTTTTACATTCAGGTGGATTCTGTTTGGCTGTCAGTGTTTTTATTGTTCATCAGAT